>ML790883.1:1054685-1094009 GCA_009831015.1 Picea engelmannii | reverse complement strand
CAAAAATTGCCTTGTAAAAGTATATTGTAATTTCATTGTAAATCTGGACCGTTCATTATAAGGTCGCAGATCTAATGGTAGAGATTATGTTAGGGTTTTTTTCCCTAGAAGGCAACCCTCTTTTATGAGGGAAATGTATTACGACTATGGATGATGGAGAATATTGTATTCTGAGAGAGGAGACTGTGAGAGGGAGAAGAGGAAGTTACAGTGGGTTTTGATGTAGGTTGTATCCCTTCATTTCCTAGATAATAATAAAGGAAGGACCTGGCAATTTCTCTGGTGGACGTAGCCCACACTAGGTGAACCACGTAAATCTGTGTCTCTCTTGTATTGTGTGTCTTCTATGTTTTGTTTCTGCATTTGTTTTATTTTATTGCTCCGCGGTCCTATTTTTCTAACAAACTTTTCATACCATGCTTGCAATGTTTGTTTCAACCCATATAAGGATTTGATGAGATTGCATACCTTATTTTCTTGTCCCTTCACAACAAATCCTTCTAGTTGAGACATGAAAAAATTATCTTTCAGGTCTCCAATAAAGAAAGTAATCTTCATATCCATTTGATGAATTTAAAATCCATTATGTGCTGCCATGGAAAATAGAGTATAGATGGTAGCCCATTTTGTTGTGGGGGGAAAATTATCCGCATAATCAACACCTTCTTTATGTGAAAATCATTTTTCCTCAACCCTTACTTTGTGCTTGTAAAATGAACCATCTCATCTGTACGTGTTCTTAAATACCCACTTGCATCCAATTGGTTTGGTTCCAAATGGATGATCCAACAACTTCCATGTCTCATTCTTGATGAGAGCATCATATTCCTTCTGCATGGATTCTTTCCATTTATCATGAGAAGTGGCTTCTTTAAAGGAAGTCAGTTCAAGGTTAGTATATAAACTCAACTCACAATCATATGAAACATCCATATCATCTACATCACCCGAGTTTGAATTATCTTCATTAAATCCATTTTGTCTTGAGAAAATTTCAGCTCCTTTCTTTCCGACCTCATAAGGATGAACACTTTCAAGTGTTTTTGTGAGCCATTTTGGTGGAAATTTATGAGACGGTCCAGGTTTCTCAAGTGATTGAGATGGTTTTGAGTTCTCGTCAAGCCTCATATTTTCAATCCTCTAGATCACATCATCCAAATGAAGTTCAGGTTCTGATAAAGTGGTGGCAACTTCTTCATGTGTGGAAAATGGTGCTTCAAAAGCAGATTCCAGATATTGAACCAATATAGGGATCCCCCCTTTGTAACATCTCGTAGATTAATCAAGGAACATTACTTGAGGAAAGTACACATAAAATCGGAAATTTTATGCTAACTCATTTCCTGTAGCTTACCAACTACGATTTAAATACATATTTGACTAGGTTCTAATATCCATAATGAAATGAAACTGTAGCATTCTAAATGAACATGAATGAAGCTAATAAACTCATTCACAACAACAAATAAACTATTTACATACACATAGTTGAACACAATAATTAAACTCATGAAATAACTCATAAAATAGATAAACACTTATCTTTTGAAACACTTGTGCAACTAGTTGCTTGGGAAGGAAATTCCAGCCAACCATAGACTTTTTGTTCCATATATCAACAACAAGTCACCCCCAAGTTGGGGCTAGGAATCCATAAAATAATGGTTCCTCTCACTATCCACTCACAACTCAATATCCCACAACCCACTGGTATTCTCCTACAACTATCTCAAATCTCCTCCATATCTCTTCCTCTTGACTTCTCAACCCAAGGAATGTATCCCTTCACTACTCTCAGTCCATCAGATGTCTCATTCATTTATCAGGGTCTCTCTGACACATGTAACCAAGAATATATCTACTGGGAACTTAAGGGAACTCACTGCCATGAAAAATACCAGAAAGAAACAACAACACTTACTGTTACATTGCAACTCCCATAGGATCTTACTCATCAAGCCTGTCAACCTAGCTCTTCAATAATCAACTCCATATTGATCCCAAAAATGCTCCAAGATGCTCTAGAATTCGCCTAGTCTTCTTGGTATAGCTCTAGTGATCTTTTTCCTTTCTCCCTCCTTGTTTTTCATGAAAAATATGAATATGAAAATATTCATAATTTCTCCATATGAATTTTCTCTATTTTCCCAAGACAGTTGACTACTCACTATGTTCAATGTTGATTGTATTGCATCCCCATGATTTCAATAACTATGGGATATAACTCTCACACCCATCCTCTTTCATGAGTTTAATGATTGGGCTCTCATACACTCCAATAGAAATAACAATCATCCCCAAATGATAATAAATTCAAAAAAATGAGTTTGGATTAATATCCATAAACTATTTCCCCCTTGGGTCCCAATTAGACACTCCCTAGGCTGCCCCCCTCTCTTTTGTATTAATCATCCCCCATCTCTATCCATATTCCCAACAGTTGGTATCACATTCTATTTATTATAATTCAGAGAATACATTTCACATGTTACATCGCTTGGCCATATCTATATTCATACCTATATTATGCATTAATTAAATTGGGGTTATAGTGGGGATGCTACACCCTTCAAGATGTGGAATCTTACCATCAAATTCATGACATGTCTTTACACAAATGAATTTGTAAATATGATCAAGTCGCCTCTCAACAGTTTTGTCTTTCTTGGAGGATTGAAGAAAGACTACATCTTTTGAAAGGATGAATTTATTGTTTGTCTCATCATAAAGATGATATCCCTTGGTTTTATTTGAGTACACCAAGAAAATGCACTTCTAACTCCTTGCATCAATATTGTTTCTTTTCTCCTTAGGAATCAAGGCATAACATATGGAACCAAATACCCTAAGATGCCTCACTGATGGACTGTGACCATACCACATTTCGTAAGGATTCTTATTTTTAAGAGCATGATATGGTCACATGTTCTTCATATAAAATTCACATAGAACTACATCATCCCAAGAAATCATTTTAACATTCTTGAAAAACATCATGGAACGAACCATATTTAGGAGTGTCATGTTCATTCGTACAACCACACCATTATGTTGGGGATTATATGGAACTGTGGTTTGATGTTTAATCCCATATTGGCAAAGGTAGATTTCAAATTCATTAGATGTATATTCTTTCCAAGAAGTGGGTTTTTTTGCTCCAGCATGATGTCTAGAGGCTAGAGATCTGCCCCCCAAGCGTTGTTTCCTCCAACGAATCTTCTTCTTTCCTTGTTTAGGTTTCTGGTTACTAATGGAAACATTTTCACTAGGCAGAGGAAAACAAGGTTCAAGTACCTAATCCAGAGTAAGAATTGATTGTAACGAATGGGGGTCTATTTCATTTTTTAATGAATTGTGCTTGTAGCTTATGTTTCATTTTTTAGCAAGCTTGCCACAGAGAAGAAAAACTATGCTCGTGAACTCTATTTCATCTTTTAACGAGCTTGCCATAGAGAATAAAAACTATGCTCAAGACCTCTGCTTGATCATGGCTTCCAAGAGGAAAATTCTATGGAAGGAATACATGTCAAGGGACAAACGTCAGCCATGGATTCTATGAGATCTTCTCTAGATGGAAGTAAAAAATTCCGCAACAAATACATGTCGACGACCTCAATAAGGGTAGGGATATCTGGCTCTAATAGCCCTATCAAAGAGACGACCATGTCAACTACCAGATCTAAGTCAGGAGAATGGAAATTGATGCAGGAGCATCTCCCACATCAAGCAAGCCAGCGTGGAAGTGAGAGACAGCTGGACAAGCGCCAGCATGAATTTTGAGAACACTTTGGAATTGTTGCGCAAATCTTAAATGAGCCATTAAGAAAAGGCGCACTTGTATAATGTAAACGGACCTTGAGCCTTTAGCTCTCGTCCTTAGTAGGTAGGAGGCATTTAAAGTAGTTTAATGCAGGTAGATAGAATTTAATTATAGACTAGACAGTTGTAGAGCGCAAGAGGGAAACGGGATATAGACACCCTCATTGTACATTGTATCAGTAGTTAGAAGCATTTGAGCATAGAAGAAGCAGAGAGCTATGTAAGAACACCCATGTATAGACATTTGAATTAATACAAAGCTTTGATTCAAATTCATGGTTTGTGTTGTTCTCTGTGTATTGATGTTGATATGCTCATGAATGGTTGCTTCCTGTTATACATTTGCTTTATATGCTAT
This sequence comes from Picea engelmannii, assembly GCA_009831015.1. Taxonomy (NCBI): domain Eukaryota; kingdom Viridiplantae; phylum Streptophyta; class Pinopsida; order Pinales; family Pinaceae; genus Picea; species Picea engelmannii. Next base: position 1,089,832 of record ML790883.1, on the reverse strand, counting down.
GTATATGATTTCATGTTTGAATTGAAGTCTGAGAGGAAGAAGGAATTAGTTTCAATTGTTTCTCTATTTGAGCCAGAGGATTCCTGCAAGGACTACAGTTGAAATGTCCGCAAGGAGTGCGTTGACAAGGGGTTCAGATAGGACAACTTTTGTTCTAATTCCAGAAAGTGTAGACAGACACAGGAGCCGTGCAAGGAGTGCACAAGCCAAGCTAAGCCTCGGAGTTGCGATTCTGAGCAGAGCATTGAGAGACTTCTGCCACAGGGGTGTGTAGAGTCGAAAGGATTCAACACTTGGAAGTTGTTGAACGTCTGCCGCAAGGAGTGCGTCCAAGGTTCTCTGAAAGATTCATAGTTGGGAAAAGTTTAGGAGGTGTAGAAACTTCGAGAAATCATCAAAGAAGAGCACAGGGAGTTTGTGTTGTGGAATGTTCAAGCAAGCGTCGCAAGTTTCCGTATAGGTGGGTGAGTTCCATGGAGGAACACTTAGTCATTTCATAGATTTCATCAGGAAGAATGGACGGTCGGAATTCTTCGAGGAGAATTCACGACATTCTGTGAGCCATTAGATCTCGCGGAGGTGCAAGGAATATACGGTGAGCATTCGTTGAAGGTTGAAGTTCAGGACAGATAGAGCCGTTGATCCAAGCTAGCTAGGGCCGTTGGATTATTCACGAAATCGCCTATCGAGATTTCGTGAGGGAAGAATCTAAGATTTGGTAGCGGAAACCGTGATATCCCGACAGCTGAGGAGTAGTGTGGGGCCACCGGAATCAGAAGAGTGGATAGGTTGCATGAGTCTCGGGATTTCGCAGGGTGAAGTGCCGAAAGCATCGCATCAGGAATTGCGATACCATGAACCCCGAAGTGCCGATGAGGTGAAGATCGTTGAATAGTCAGACTCGCACGTGTGTTGGAGTTTCGGCGTATCAGGCATTGGGAGTCGGGGATACGAGTGGTTCGACATCGCAAGTGGTGAAATCGCGATAGAGTAAGTCCCGATAAGGAAAGGAAGGGTCATCGTTGACTTGTTTTCGGGTTTCGGTGATTCGTGAAACCAACACTCCACTTTAGGATTTTTCGAGTTACAAAGTCCGATCTCTCGAGTGGAAAGAGGAGATCATGGGGAGAATTCTGTGGGTGCAGATTTCCCAATAGGGAAATAGAAGAACATTTGAGTTCTTCGGGCCATGTGGAAAAGAGAAGATCCTGTGAGCGGGTGTGCTTGTGGGTGCGTTCTGCATCAAGTGGTATCAGAGCATGGAAAGGTTATTTGCTTTATGTAGCAGGGAAGGAAAGAGAATTCACCATGCCGCCAAGGAGAGATAAACAATCACCCGATCCAGAGGATAGGGAAATGCCAAGAAGAAGAGGCAGGCAGAGGACAGATCCAGAAATGGAGAGACAAATGCATGATCTCTGAGCAAGACTCGAAGACATGGAGACAGTGCAAAGACGCACAGCCAGTGCAGGGGATCTGAGTGATTTCGAGAGTGAAGTGGAGGTTGAACGTGAAGAAGAAGTTGCAGCTGAAGATGCATCAAACGAATGTTTGATCAGAGCTATTGCCAGAATGGTTGCAAGAGCAAAGATGGACATTCCAGTTTACGAGGGAAACTTGGATGCAGAGGAGCTTCTAGACTGGATTAGAGCTCTAGACACATACTTCGATTATGAATATGTCGAAGAAGACAAGAAAGTCAAGCATGTTGTCACAAGATTAAAGGGACATGCAGCATTGTGGTGGGATGAACTACAAGCTAATAGACGCTACAAGGGCAAGCAGAAGATCAAGAGCTGGGATAGGATGATCGCGAAGATGAAAGCGAAATTCATCCCCAGGGATTATCAAATTACTCTGTTCAGGAGGATACAAAACCTGAGACAGAAGCTGATGACAGTGAAAGAATACACTGAGGAGTTCTACAGACTGAACATCAGAGCAGGTCATCGAGAGAGTGATGATGAAAAAGTCGCTAGATATCTGAATGGTCTGAGATATGACATTCAGGATGAAATAAGCATGCTAACCATCCAAACGGTGGAAGATTCTTATCAATTGGCTCTGAAAGCAGAAGAGAAGCTGAGCCAAAAGCAGAGTCAAAGGGGCCGAGGCAGAAGTCATCCTAGAGGCAAATTAGTTGCCCAGGACAGAACTTAGAAGCCCAAGGAAGACTAGAAGAAACCTCCAACTCGCACAGAGAGAGGTGGAAGTTCACAGTGTGGGAAATATGCTGAACAGAGAGGAAAGCATGTTGAGCAGAAAGGAGATTATGCTGATGGCAATATTTTCCTCATACTAGAGGTAGAGGAAGAGGAAGAAGTGGAGTAATTACATGCTTCACATGTGGAAAAAATGGGCACAAGTCTTACGAGTGTCCAGACAAAAAGAAAGAGACTGGGGAAATTCACATCGCCGAAGCACAGAGGCGGGATGTTGAGGCAGAAGATGTTGAAGGAAGAAGATCGCTTATGATGTGGAAAGCTCTTTTAACACCCGAGAAAGAGGTGGAGAGTTCATTCCAAAGGACCAGACTTTTTAGGACTGCTTGCAAGACCAAGGACAGGGTATGCAAGGTCATTGTAGACAGTGGTAGCACAGAGAATCTCATTTCAACCGAGATGGTAGAGAGGCTAGAGCTGGAGATGACTGATCATCCAAGCCCATATAAAGTTTCGTGGCTACAAAAAGGACACCAGGTAACTGTCACTAAACAATGTTTAGTTGAATTTAAGATAGGGGGATATAATGATAAGATATTGTGTGATGTTATTCCCATGGACGTTTGTCATCTATTGTTGGGTAGACCATGGCAATATGACAGGAATGTGATTTATGATGGGAGAATGAACACATATACCCTAGAGAAGAATGGGAGGACACACATGTTGCTTCCGATAAAAGATAAGGAAATGAAACCGGAAGTAAGCAACACAGTACTTCTCATGAGTGGGAAGGAACTCCTTAATGAGGTTAAGAAGAAGGAGGATCCATAGTTCTTTGTGGTCAGGAAGCCGAGGATTTTTTTGACCAGCACAAGAGTGGATGATTTACCAGAGGAAATTCAGGAACTGCTGGAAGAGTTCGTTGATATAGTAGTGGACGAATTACCTCGTTCATTACCACTGATTAGAAGTGTGAGTCATCATATTGATCTCATACCAGGATCTAGTTTGCTGAATAAAGATGCGTACATATTGACGCCGCAAGAGAATGAAGAGGTTAAAAGGCAAGTCCAAGACTTGTTGGACAAAGGATTAGTCAGGGAAAGCTTGAGTCCATGTGTTGTTCCAACAGTACTCAGTCCGAAGAAAGACATAGGCTGGAGGATGTGTACCGACTCAAGGGCGATTAACAAGATAACCCTCAGGTATAGATTTCCATTGCCGAGGATGGATGATCTAATGGATTTCTTGAGTGGAGCAAAGTACTTTTCAAATATTGATTTGAAAAGCGGATATCACCAGATTCGCATGAGAGAAGGAGATGAATGGAAGACAGCATTCAAGACCAACGAAGGGTTGTATGAATGGCTTGTTATGTCATTTGGCTTAACAAATGCGTCAAGTACCTTCATGAGGTTGATGAACGAAGTCCTGAAGGAGTTCATCGAGAAATTTGTTATCGTGTATTTGGATGACATACTGATTTTCAGTAAATCAGTGGCAGAGCACTTGAAGCATTTGGCTACAGTGATGCAGAAACTATAGCAGGAGAAGTTGTTGATAAACATGAATAAATCTTCGTTCATGAAGACAGAACTCATTTATTTGGGGTTTGTTATTTCTGAAGATGAGTTGAGGATGGATTCAGATAAGGTGGAGGTAATCAAGAAATGGCCATCGCCAAAGAACATATTTGAGGTGAGAAGTTTTCATGGATTAGCTAGTTTCTACCGAAAGTTCATTAAGAATTTTAGTGGAATTAGTGCAACGATGATGGATATAGTGAAGAAGCGGCATAAGTCTTTTCACTGGACAGAAGAAGATGAGAAGAGTTTCAATCTGTTGAAGCGGAAGATCACGGAACAACCAGTTTTGGTGTTGTCGAACTTCCAGAAAACATTTCAAGTGAAATGTGATGCAAGTGGATTTGCAATAGGGGCGGTCTTGATTCAAGATGACAGGCCGATAGCATATTTTAGTGAGAAGCTGAATGAAGAAAAAGTAAAATACTCCACTTATGATAAGGAGTTTTATGTTATCATACAGGCATTAAAGAAATGGAGGCATTACTTAATCCCGAAAGAATTTGTATTGTACAGTGACAATCATGCACTGCAGTTTGTGACTCAACAGGAAAAGTTGAATCATAAACATGTTAAATGGGTTGAGTATATGCAGAATTTCACTTTTGTGATCAAACATATTTATGGTACTGCTAACAAAGTTGTTGATGCTTTGAGTAGGAAGTGTTTGTTGTTGCAGGAGTTCTGAGTCAAAACGTTGGGTTTTGAGGATCTCAGAGACATGTACACAGATGATCAAGATTTTGGGGAAGCGTATGAAGCAGCTGAGAATCTAGTTCTCAGAGAAAGAAGCCAATGGATAGAATATATGATCCAGGAAGGATTGCTATTTAAGGGTAATCAGTTGTGTATTCCGAAATGTTCCATGAGGGAGAATCTGCTAAAGGAGAAACACAATGGAGGATTGGTAGGACATTTTGGTCATGACAAAACATTCACGAAGCTGAATGAATCATATTATTGGCCAGGAATGCGAATGGATGTCAAGAGATTTGTAGACAGATGCAGAATTTGCCATCATTTGAAGGGAAGAAATCAGAATGCGGGATTCTATCAATCATTGCCCATACCTGAAAGGACGTGGGATGCTATTAGCATGGATTTTGTATTGGGGTTGCCGAGAACACAAAGAGGTGTTGATTCAATCTTTGTGGTAGTGGATAGATTTTCCAAGATGGCACACTTCATTCCATGTCAGAAAACCAGTGATGCAACTCACATTGTGAACCTGTTTTTCAAAGAGGTCATTCGACTTCATGGGTTGTCGAGAAGTATAGTTTCGGACAGAGATACGAAATTCATAGGGAATTTTTGGAGGACCTTATGGAAGAATCTAGGAACTAACTTGTTGTCTAGCTTAGTGTATCATCCTTAAATGGATGGACAGAGAGAAGTGGTCAACAGAAGTCTGGGAGACTTGCTGAGAATCTTGGTGACAGAGCACCATAGCCAGTGGGACCATATATTGCCACAGGCAGAGTTTGCGTATAATGACTCAGTCAACAGGAGCATAGGATAGAGTCCGTTTCAGATTGTTTATGGTATGTAGCCGAGAGGAGTTTCTGAACTGAGGGATTCATAACAGACTGCGACTAGGAGTGCTAGTGCGGAAGATTTCAAAGAGGCGATGAAAGAACTTCACAGCCAGGTGAAGTAGCAACTGTTGGATTCAAGTCACGAATATAAGCGTAGAGCCGATCAACGGAAGAGACAACTTCAGTTTGAAGTTGTTGATTTGGTTTTGGCACATCTGAGGAAAGAAAGGTTCCTCGAGAGGAACATATAATAAGTTAAAGATGAAGAAAATTGAACCCTGCAAGGTCTTGAAGAAATTTGGGACAAATGCTTATGAGATCAAATTACCTGATGGGATCGGAATATCTCTGATATTCAATATCTCTGATTTGTACCCATACAGAGCTGAGGAAACAGGGACTGGAACTGGGCAGCCAGTGATCTAGTGGACAAAGTAGATGCTAGTTGCAGAGAAGCCACAGATGGAGTGCATACTGGACAAGAGGGTAAGTAAAAGGACCAGGCGAAAGCAATACTTTGAGTATCTAGTCAAGTGGAAGAATCATCCAGTTGAAGATGCCAGCTGGGAGACCAAAGCTGAGATACAAAAGCATGGACAGACCATGCAGGAGCTCATGGACAGGAGCCCATGAAATTTTTCAAGCAAGGAAGTATGATGCAGGAGCATCTCCCACATCAAGCGAGCCAGCGCGGAAGCGAGAGACAGCTGGACAAGCGCCAGCACGAATTTTGAGAACACTTTGGAATTGTTGCGCAAATCTTAAATGAACCATTAAGAAAAGGCACACTTGTATAATGTAAACGGACCTTGAGCCTTTAGCTCTCGTCCTTAGTAGGTAGGATGCATTTAAAGTAGTTTAATGCAGGTAGATAGAATTTAATTATAGACTAGACAATTGTAGAGCGCAAGAGGGAAACGGGATATAGACACCCTCATTGTACATTGTATCAGTATTTAGAAGCATTTGAGCATAGAAGAAGCATAGAGCTATGTAAGAACACCCATGTATAGACATTTGAATTAATAGAAAGTTTTGATTGAAATTCGTGGTTTGTGTTGTTCTCTGTGTATTGATGTTGATATGCTCATGAATGGTTGCTTCCTGTTATACATTTGCTTTATATGTTGTGTATATGATTTCATGTTTGAATTGAAGTCTGAGAGGAAGAAGGAATTAGTTTCAATTGTTTCTCTATTGGAGCCAAAGGATTCCTGCAAGGAGTGCAGTTGAAGTGTCCGCAAGGAGTGCGTTGACAAGGGGTTTAGATAGGACAACTTTTGTTCTAATTCTAGAAAGTGCAGACAGGCACATGAGCCATGCAAGGAGTGTGCACGCCAAGCTAAGCCTCAGAGTTGCAATTCTGAGCAGAGCATTGAGATACTGCTGCCGCAGGGGTGCGTAGAGTCGAAAGGATTCAACACTTGGAAGTTGTTGAACGTCTGCCGCAAGGAGTGCGTGCAAGGTTCTCTGAAAGATTCAGAGTTGGGAAAAGCTTAGGAGGTGTAGAAACTTCGAGAAATCATCAAAGAAGAGCACAGGGAGTTTGTGTCGTGGAAATTTCAAGCAAGCGTCGCAAGTTTGCATATAGGTGGGTGGGTTCCGTGGAGGAACACTTAGTCATTTCATAGATTTGATCACGAGGAACAGACGGTCAGAATTCTCTGAGGAGAATTTGCGACATTCCGTGAGCCGTTAGATCTCGTGGAGGTGAAAGGAAGAGACGGCGAGCATTCGTTGAAGGTTGAAGTTCAGGACAGATAGAGCCATTGATCCAAGCCAACTAGGGCCGTTGGATTATTCACGAAATCGCCTATCAGGATTTCGTGAGGGAAGAATCGAAGATTTGGTAGCGGAAACCGCGAAATCACGAACCGCGATATCCCGACAGTTGAGGAGTAGTGTGGGACCATGGGAATCAGAAGAGTGGACAGGTGGCACAAGTCTCGAGATTTCGCAGGGTGAAGTGTCGAAAGCATCGCATCAGGAATTGCGATACCGCGAACCCCGAAGTGCCGATGAGGTGAAGACCATTGAATAGTCAGACTCGCACGTGTGTTGGAGTTTTAGCGTATCGGGCATCGGGAGTCGGGGATACGAGTGGTTCGACATCACGAGTGGTGAAATCGCGATAGAGCAAGTCCCGATAAGGAAAGGAAGGGTCGGCGTTGACTTGTTGTCGGGTTTCGATGATTCTTGAAACCAACGCTCGACTTTAGGATTCGCCGAGTTGCGAAGTCCGATCTCCCGAGTGGAAAGAGGAGATCGCGGGGAGAATTATGTGGGTGCAAATTTCCCAATAGGGAAATAGAAGAACATTTGAGTTCTTCGGGCCATGTGGAAAAGAGAAGATCATGTGAGCGAGCGTGCTTGTGGGCGCGTTCTGCATCAGAAATATTCCCTCTCGTGTGGGGATGAACGCAAGGGGCAGGTCGTTATATAATTGACCTACGGTGGGGCGGACATCACTAGCATGTATGGACCGTTCAGGGAAGGAGAATGGTTGACCATCAGATGAGGGTTAATGAATGAAAGTTGGTTGATCGTTACTATGTTTCCATTGTGAGGGAAACATATCACTCAAAAGAGAGTGGACAAAAAATATCTCATAACGCAGACATAGTCTCGCTTGAGGAGCAGGTTAAATTCCAAGGGGTTGTGAACTACCATCACATTGGCGTAGACCGTTTTCCTCCCAAAGTAACTATAAACTGAGGAAGGATCCCTAAAGGTTGACTAACTCTTTTGTCAAAGGTCAACAAATTTTGAGTCATGGGTGCAAGCTGTGGTGAAACAAAAGCTTGCCAATCATTCACGGATAAGATTCTAATAGAATCACATTCATCTATTACAGTGTTAGGAATATTCCTATCACAAACTTGCACAGTGATTTGGAAAGGCACATAATAAGGAAGACTGGGTTCTCTCAAATGATTCCAATTAATAGAAATCATTCAATTGCTTGAAGGGGGTGCCATTGGGATGAGCCGAGTGCCCCCTTGTCCGAGTGAATTAGTATTAATGAGGTAGACTTGATCGACATCCTTACTCTTTGAATGAGGAGTGGGATCGACCGATGACGGAACCGGATCAACCACCTTGGTTTCACTCTTCAAGGGAGGACTGGGATTGATTGATGATGAAACTGGATCGACCACTTTGGCACTCTTCAGATGAAGAGTGGGGCTGATCAATGATGAAACTAGACCAGTCACTTGGGTGTCACTTTTAAGATGAAAATCGGGGTTGGTCGATGACGGAACTGGATCAGCTACTTGGGTTAGTGGTTCAACTGAGGATGAAACCAAATTGACCACATGATGAACTAGACTAAACGGGGATGGAACAGGATTGGCCAGTCCATCAACTAATGAAGGTTTGGAGGAGATCTCATGATCACCATTTGGAAGTTGAATATTTTCCAAAATATAAGAAGCCTCGTCTATACGAATACAATGGTGAGAGTAATGATCACCTTCACATAACAAGAAAGGAAATTTGACAGTTCTATTGTTCTTACCAACCTTAATGTCACTAGTTGATGGGTGTCACCAGCATGTTCAGGAGGGGACGATCACTTGGAAGACCACATTTATAAGACCTTGGGGAGACCAAGGAAATCCCTCATAAAGTGGTCACCCTTACAAATCCTGCAAGGGAATTTGGATTTAAGATTCTTCATTTTAGACTTGTCAACTTTATCAACACTCCCAGTATGATTAATAGTAGTTGGTTTCTCAGATCCAACATGAATTAATGTGGTTGGAGGCTTGGTCTCTTTCTTCTTCTTCTTCTTCTTCTCTTTCTACTTCTTCTTTTTCTTATCAACTCGACTACTTGCTTTAGAGCTTTCACTAGGCAAAGAAGGAGAAAGGGAAAGAGACCTGATGGGTGAAGAAGATGAAAGGTCAACATTAGGTTGATGTGTGGGTGATGTGCTTATATCTAAAGCATTAGGTGCATTTATAGCACTGGGAAGATTCAAGATCATTGAAGTGGGGAACAACCAAACCGGTAATCCAATGGTGATTCCCTAAACACTTAGTGTGGCAATGCAAGGAGGACCAACGTTTCCAAAAGAATGAAAGGAGAAAGTTTCCCCAGGAAAAGGGGTTCCTTCGTTAGTACTCCCAAGAATTGACACCATTGACACCGACTCGACCGAAGGTCCACTAAGGAAAACAAACAACACACACTACAAATCTAAGAAGAAAACAATCAAAGAAACCTTCCCACAATGAAACCACTCGTTGGTGATGAAATCCAACACCACAAGATCAATATATGAAGGGAATGGGATAGAGCGGGTGGATGGTTTATGTTGGAGACCTTCTTAATGGACTTATGCCTTGGTGCAATTTCTCACACGGTTTTACCCTTGGATGTACCCTCCAAGGAGCCCGAGTGAGTTTGACCAACGTTTGACCCAAGTACAACGAAGACTCCCCTTCACCATCACCATGTGTATCAACCCTACATATATAGGCCACTAAGGTTACCAACTCACAATCAGCCTCCGGGCGGGTACAATCAATAGTCGAGAAGGAACTTATGGGCAGGATAACAAGTTTGAAATTCTTTAAGAGAATTGAAGACAAGTGGACTGGAATACTACTCAGAACCCCGAATGGATTCGGGATTCACGAAGCTCCGAGACCAAATGAAACCAGTATTTTCTCAGGAAGAACCCCCAATATACAATCTTTCCTCTACGTGGGTTAAGCTTCAGAGGGGAAATATTTGTTGCTCTCCTGCACATGACCTTGTGTTTAACCCCTATGTGAGAGGGGGATCCCAGCTATGCTTATACGAACAATTGGATTTACCGCTCCCTAGCACAAGATTCTATGTATGTTTGATGGCTTTGAAAAGTTATCCTCACAACCTATTCCAAAGCCCTACACTTTAAACTAATGTAGGTTCGCTATCATATAATATAAAAGTGTCTGATGAATTTTATAAGCACTTCATTTTAGGTTTGTTGTTTACTCAAGGGTGCGAAAGTGAAACTTATGATGTTTTAGACTCGACTCCAAAATAATGCAAACAAATGAGATGCAAATCTTTTTCTTCAATGAATCCTATATACGGGATGGAGAAGAGGTTCAAATTTCTTACACAAAAAACACCCAATTCCCAAATGAAATCTATTACATTACCCAAAATAAAGAATGCAACTATCTTCTTTGTTTGATTCTAATATATAACGAAAGAAAATGCAAATCTTTTAACACTCCATTACTTTCAATCAAAATGAAAGAGTCGAATAGAGATACAAAATACACGAAGAAAAAATGATTTCAAACAAAGCATGCATTCACAGAATAATGAGAACTGAAAGAAAGAAGCATGATAACTCAATCAAGGACTCGATGACGCTAAAGAGAAAGAAAACAAACACTCATGAAAATCCTCAAATGATGAGTAGAAAGAAAACGAAAATCAAGCTAGGTTGTCATAAGATTCCTAATCATCCGAAAATGATATGTTTCAAATGAAGACAAGAAGGCCCAAAACCAAGCAACCTTTGCAAACCTTAGTTGATGAATAGTCCTAAGAATTCAAGTAATATGAAATCTTTACGAGATGAAGATCAGATAAACTCTAAAAGCAAAAAGTATCAAGGCATCTTGTTAACCCTAGGGGACCACAACTAAGAGAAAATTTGCAAACTCAAGGGATAAAAAAAATTAATTCTAGATGGCTAACTCTTAGCAAAACAAAGTCAAGGATGTTCAAAGTTCTATGGGAAAAAAGCTCTGCAAGATTAGACTGAGAAAAATTGAGCAGAAAAGGGAAGAAATAACTAGAAAGGGAGAGTAGCACTCCTATTTCCAAGGGCACATAGCATTGTAGCGCTCTGATATACACTATAGGGAGCACTAATGATGTATCAATGCTTTGATATACACTACAGGGGAGCACTACCCTTCCCAGAAACTCAGAACAAAGGCTTAAAACTTAGAAAAATTAACCCAAAACTCCCATAATTTTGTGAAATTTTCAATGAAAAGGAGAGAAAGACAAATATATCATAAAAAAACAATAAAAATGATCTAAAAGTGGGAAAAATGAAGAGACGATCCAAGGAAATACAAGTCAATGTCCTTCTGCAGTGGAGTCGCCAATTTATTTTATAGGAAAACTCCCCTGCGAACAGGTGAATATCATCTTGGATTCTAGACCCCTAATACCAAGACAAAAACATACAAATGGATACTAACATCCCTTTGAATTTAATTACCTAATCAGAAAGAGAAAGAGAAGGAATAAAGTGTGATGCACCTTATTCCGTGGTTCGTCCTCGTTGCCTCTGATTTATGCTTGATCTCCAAATTCTTCAGCACCACTTGATACCTACAATGAAATGGACAATAAAAAGACAAATAACTCCTATTGTACTCTGCAAGATTAGACTAATCAAATTCATCTATCAATATCGACAATCATATGCAACAATACACAATCTTGAAGAGAATAGGCCAAGTAATATTGATGAGAACATTAAAGAGATACTTACAATCAGTATATGAAGCTGCAGAAGCCTCTCCAAGTCGTCCTCGTCTAACCCTTGCACAATGCTCCCAAGATCGTAAGTTTGATATCCAAAAGCTTCCTCCCCTTCTCCATTAAAATCCCTCATTATATATGATTTGGAGGCTTAACCTCAATGGAGAAGATCACTCACAAGATCCACTAAAAAGGGATCTCCAATATTTTTAGGGAGAAAATATCTCTTCAAGGGTTTTAGGGAGAAAATATATCTCAAGGATTTTAAGGAGGAAATATCTCTCCCATCCATGAGATTCTCAACCTCTCCTTGAAAATAGGAAACCAAATGTGAGGTGGATTATCACACTAAATTAATTTCCTTTTTATGAATATTAATAATTAATTCATGTGCACATAGTATTTTGACCTTCATATAATATATTTCTCCTCCACGTTGACTAGGGATTGTGACAAATGTTCTTTCATTGTGTCAGTGTATGTGACACTTTCATGACACTTGCGACACTTAGGGTGAGGTACTTAAGTTTGGAATTTTGGTGTGTAACAAAGCCTAACGATAATAGGGTTATGGTTTTTGATAAGGATTGTAATGTCTATAAGCCAGTAGAGTAGTATAAATAAAGACCTAGGAGGTCTAGGTTGGGGGTTCAGTTATTATTGATGAGTTGATGACGATGATTATGATTGAAATAAGGTAGAAGATTCAAGTAAGATAGATTTTGAGGGTTAGGTCATGGGCTAAGGAGCCTGGTGTGATCTAGTCTACCTCACAGAGGTCCCTTAACCTCATCATGATTGTATGATTGAAGATGTAATGCACACAGTGCCAGATTTTGCACCAGATTAAATAAAAGAGCAGAGAATCCAAATCTTTTTGGACGTATCCCCAGGAGGGAGTGAACCACGGTAAAACTTGTGTTCTGTGTGATGTTTCCTTACTATTTACTTTCTTTGAATGATTAGCTTATGAATGAATGATTAACTAGATGTATTAGCATGCATGCATAAGGATAAAGATGAATGAATCTCAGAAATACTTGAATCAATAACAAGTTTAATGCATAAAGAAAGATATAATACACTCCCAGATCCCCACTCATTCCTAGACTGCAAGCACTTGATCATTGCATTCACCCATAAAGATATCTCAGGTGAGACTGTGTTGTGCACTCTGTGTGTAATGTTTCCTTCTGGTTTACCAGGAGGGCCGATAGTTTTAAAGGGTTTTATTGGAAACCTGTTGAGATCAGAACCTGAGTCAACATAGAAGAGGTAAGAAGTTATAGATCCAACCAACAATAAATAAATCAATTAAGTTGACAGTCCCTTCAATACATTGATTATTTCAATCCAGCAAGCCTTTAGTTGCTTTAAGTGGCTCGGGGAAGGTAAATCTTCTTGCTTTCTCATTCGCTCTATCATTTCTGAAACCTTTACTGCAAACATCACAACTCCATCTATATAAAAACCTTCATCATTTTTCAGATCTGTATTCAAATATTCTCTGGTGTTTTGAATTCTGAGGCTTATGGAGGCAAAGCATTTTTCTAAATCCCATAACTCTAAAATCAAAGACATTATTTTCTTTATGTTCTCTTCGACAAAATGTCGAGTGGAAATAATCAAGCTTGAAAATCCTTTTACTCTAGCACTTGACTCTGGGGTTTCTTAAAAACAATTCTTGGGCCAACTCTTCGCAATAGGGGAAGAAAAAATAGGTGGAGGCATGAGAGTTTCTTCCAGTTCCTTAATTTTCTCTTTCAGCCGAGCATTTTCTTCCTCCATATTGGAAATTGAAAATTCCAGTGCATCCCCTATAACTTTGTGAATGGATGACAATCTAAAAGGAAACATGTTCTATGTATCAATGGTAGACTGCAACTTTCCATGTTTACTCTTGGTGGTTCTTTCAAAGAACAAATTCTTAGAATCTCTGTCAAAGGAGGCATTTTTTTCAATAAAGTCTCTTCATAAGAAAATATCTCATCCTGGAATAAGTGCATAAATATGTTGTACATCTTCTCTAGAAGGTTCTTATTCATCTGGGAAGGTTATATTTTCGATATCCACATCCAAGTCCATATAATCCAACAATAAATCATGTTCAGGTGCATGTGTTTCTCCTCGCTCTTGTTGTGAATTAGTTATTTTTCTCTTAATCTTTAACTTGTGGGGGTTCTCTAAGTTCCCTTGAGGGGGGTTTCTTTCTTCATCATCCACTGAATTAGCACTTTGTATTTTTCTTTGCTATAATGTTTGAGGATGAGGGTTTATCCTAGCTAGAACACTTCTTCGAGAAACAATGGGAGATTGGGCATTCTTCTCATTTGAAGGCTTACACCTTTCCTTGTGATGTTCTGTGGTACTTATGATAGTTTCTATATGGCGAGAAACTTTGTCAGCTTCTTGAATATTAGGGTCATGGCTATCATTCTCTTCTTCTCCGCTTACAAATGAGTTTATGAGTGCAGAGTTGAGTCCAATTGAAATCAAATGATTGTTAAAAAGATGATTGGGGTCAAACCCCTTTATTTCCTCTGCATATCTCAAGTTGGAATGGTCGAAATAGGAAGCATATCCATTGATCTTGGAAATTCCTTTGAGAAGAATTTCACCAACTTTCCAAGGAAGAAGTATGAATTGATTTTTTAGTTTCTGAGAAAATGTGTGAAACCAGAATCTGTATTGTCTATCTATTTCAACAATAAACAACTTATCATATACATAATACTGAAGAAAGATGGGTTTTTCATTAGAACCGAAAATCCTAATGATATTGTAAGCATCCATTTTTTCAAGAATCCTTTTCCCTTTTAGAAAAGTTGATGCCTCTCATGAGATTTGGGAAGTATCTTCCCCAAATAATAGCTTCTTAAATTTAGACACAAAATCATTATATACTTCATAGAAATGGTGACCAAATTTCTTCCTCCATAAAGCTTGATACCACATGGTCACACGGTTCACCTTTGTTTTTACCCTTCTGGAAATATTCAAACCCTTAAAAGCATGACCATAGGTGATAGAAAGTATCAAATAGGATGACATATAAAATTTCTCATTAGTCTTCAAACTTGTCAGTTGTACATTAATCTCATTTGAAATAATCTTTGCCCAGTCAAAGATTGTGTTTTCATAAACCGTGAAATGCAATATATACAATGTGAATCGAGGAACGATTTATGTAGTTTCTTGGTCAACAATTCGAATCAATAACCAGAGAATTTCTTTATAGGTATTTTTCAAAGAACTTACTTGAATCCTGGATATGTCTTCTGGCATTGATGCATGATCCTATAAATACTCTTGAAGAAGTTCGATTCCATTAGTTTTTTCTTTTTATAAAACTCCTGGCTTCTTCCCCTTTGTAAACCAGGTTTGGCTTCGAAAATTTCAACATCTCCTTAAATATTGAAGGTGCTAAGGAAACATGATGACTGCTCTGTAATGGGATGGCTCTTTTTTTCTAGATGAATTTGTTGATGCACCAGGCGACGATATATTTGCATTTGAAGACCTCTGGGACGCAACCTACGAGAACTATCCCTGAAGTCCATGCCTTGTTGTTTCATTTACCCATCAAATTTGAATAGCACCAATACGACTGGGACCAATGATAGTTATGGTCTTCTCTGGCAAGGAGGTTCAATGTATCTCTATAGAACTGTTGTTTTCTCATGACTAACCTTGTTTAGTTGGCAAGATTTTCTTGTAATATTACTTTGAAAAGTAAAATGATTTTAAGTTAGATTTCTTTCGAAGAGAGAATTAACTCGAAATAAAAGAGATTTTCCTCGATATAAACACCATTAATTAATGACCATTTCATAAATTAAATTAGTAGTTAAGTCCATAAAGATAGAATTAAATTTGACTCGAGAAAAGTGAAAGAAGGGACATGTGACAGGGGAGAGCCGAAGTGAGCGATTAGAATGGAAGGGAAAGTCTGCAAGTCTGAAAGTCTGAAAGTCCGAATAGATGAAATGGATAAGTGTTGAGATACATGGGGTGGCCTATGAGAGGAGTGAAAGCATAACATGTGAGTCTGCGGTACAAAAATAAACCAAGTGTTGAGGCAAGCTGATGTATGGGAAAAGGGAACATAATACAAGTCCGAGAGTCCGCGAGTCTGCCAACCCGTAAACATAGCGAAAACAACTAAGTGTAGTAATCTTGATACAACAAAGAAAGGGAAGAGGGGATATAGAAAATTCGAGAAGAATTTTATAGAAGGGGAAAAGAAAAGGTAAGAAAAGAAAAGGGAAGATAGAAAGAAAGGGGAAGAACAAATGGGACTCAACAAGATTGTAGTCATCTCTACCAAGGTGACAAATAAGATGGAAAAAAAAATGTGTGGCAATAGAGAAGACCGGAAAACAAGTGACCATGAAAAATCATCTAAAAAAATAACCCAATATCAAATATTAACCTTAATAAATGAATGCAATAATTATCCATTAAAAACTACAACCATGATTTACATATTCTTATAACTTCATTAACACAACCATGAGTTACATATTCTTATAACTTTGCTAACACACTTTTTGTTGCATGATTGTTATAGCAAAGTTTGCCTCACTCCATGCAACTTGATTAGATGGCCTTACCATTTCCCTATGCAGACTTGAAGTCCCATTTGTTACCTTCCAGAGCCAAAAAAACACATTTTTCCACATATACGTGCCCTACTAGTTAGACAACAAGCGTATACGTAGGTTTCTCCACTACAGCCCACGTACATCGGGTTTGGTGCTCAAAATTAAAAATTATGTCGGGTTTCTATGTCATGTCACGAAATCCATGATCCTTGACCTTCCATATACTAGAAACGCTCTTACTCAAACCTTCAGGGCCATTTGAAAGCTATAAATTGAGCCATATCCAAGCCTTGGAGGAGGAGAGAATTCAACTTTTGAGAGCAAATATACTCTTTAGAAATTTCACTTCACATTGAGTCTGCATCCCTTTATCCTTGAAAGTCTGAACTCATTGTTCAACCCCAAACTCTTCTTTCTTTATGATGGAGAACCTCATTGTCTCCTTTATATGAGCTTGGCTTTGGTGGAGGATTGAAGTGGTGGAGGCCCAGCTGGAGGGACTTAGTTTCTTGGTTTCGATATGTGTCGTTACATAAATTTTTCACCTTTATACTTTTGTTGATTATTTTAATAGAAATACTATTTTCTCATCCAATATATATCTTGCAAATATTTGAATAATTATTCTATGGGCGTATTTGTCATGTATGCTAATGGATTATGCTAATCTATATGCAAACATTATATATTATCACCATATGGTTGACTATCTTGGTTGTTGAGGACAAGTTGCAGGTATAAAGCTTTGAGTTTTGTGATCAACGATAGTCTTCATCGAACATCCAGACAAGATAGGATCTTGACCTTGTCTTGTTAGTATTTCATTTATATAACACACTTGGGATTAGAGTTGAATTTTGTGTGTCATTCTGTCTGTTGTGGTTTACCCCATGTCATAGAGAAATTTTCCTCATAACAATGATATTTAAAAAAAAATCAAAACTTAAAAAACAAAATTAGCCCATTTTATCATAAACTTACCTAGCTTACACTTAAGTTATTTATTATATTTTTCGCATCATATTTCCTTTCATGTTTTACACATTACACTTAGGTTAGTTATTATATTTTTCGCATCATATTTCCTTTCATGTTTTACACATTCTTAATAAAAAATTCAAAGCTAAAAATACCATTAACAAGTAAAACTCACTTATCAACAACGTATCCAATCTAAACTTAAGATTAATTATTATTCTTTTCCCATCTTAATGTTTGAGAGCTTTCCTCTCTTTAAGGGTGTGTTAATGTGACTATAAAGTTGGTTTGAAATAGGTTAGGTTAATTGTAATGTAAGTTTTTTATGAAATTGTGTTATTATACTTACCGATAGGCATGGTATATAGCTTTGAGTTTGGCTTGATTTTCTATTAATTCATGGTTGACCATAAAATATACACCCCTTTATCTAAAGTTTTAAAAAATAATTATTTATTTTAAATTTTAAATCTCATTTATGTGATATCTTATTGGCCAAAAACTTTGAAGTCGTATTGCTGCCTTCACTTCCCCCAATGTAACTGTAATAAATATTTCTTGTTTTTTTATATATATTGTCAAAAGTTGGGGGCCCATCTTGTTAAATAAATAATCCTTTCTTTTTTGGAATGGATATGCAATTTTTTTTGGTTGTTCTCATTTAATGAGTACCTTTTTCCTAGACACATTTAAATAAAATAAAATAATATTTTGTAGGTAGGATTCAAATGGATGACAATTGTATTTTTCCTTTCACAATTATTTGAGTATTAAAGTTAAAATAAAATAATATAATATTTTGTACAATTCAAAGTTGATGGCATTTGTATTTTTTTTTTCACAATTTTTTTAAGGGTTAAACTTAAATATAAGTTTTATTTTTATATTATAAATTTTGAGTGTTAACCTTAAATATAAGTTTGAGCGTTTTACAATATATAATCTAAATGTTTTATAAAATTGAGTTTTTTTAAGATCATTCAAAATAATGTGAAGGGATATTGGTTATTATACATGCCGCTTTTGGTGGTATATATTATTGGATATGCTATTGATCATTTATTAGTTGGGGTTTGACCAAAATAGTTTTCAGCATTTTTAAAGGTATAACATTACAATTTGATTTTTTTAATTATTTTAAAACATTTTTCTAAATTGTGATTAGTTATTCAAATGCATCTCTTATTTGATTTCAACCTTTCAATTAATGATCAGAAATAAATGTGTGATTGATATTTTTGGAGTTATTGCTCCCATGTGGGAAGGATACAAATACGTGTTAATCATTTTACTTTCCTTTCATGAGGTTTAAGATTACAATTATTTAGAATATCCATTTTTTCTTTTAAGATTGAGTTATTAAAATTATTTAGAATATCCAATTTTTTTTAATATTGAGTTAAAATTTTGATAAAAAAATTTCACTGCCTAATATAATTTTATAAAGTTAAAGTTTCAAAGATATAAGATTAAAATTATCTAAAATATTTTTAAAAGTTTGAGAAAAAAATATAAAATTTTAAATGTTCGATATAATTTTATAAATTAAAATTTTAAAGATATAATTCATTTATGTTTAAATGTTTTAGCGTTTTTAAAATAATTTAAAATTAAACTAGTACAGTTTTAATTAGACATTTAATTAAAACTCCATGCTACATTAAATAATGGATCATTATTATCAAGTTTATGTAAATGTGACAATAAATATTTCCACATTCTTGTTAATCATTTAAATGTGACAATCATATAGTTTTAGAGTAATTTCTTAATTTGATTAAGTAAATTTTAAAAATTAAAATGTAAAATTGATTTGAGAGGATGACTGAAAATATGCTATCATATTTTATTGCTAACCATTAAAATAAATTTTTAAATTAAAAGATAATTAATTGTGTACATTGTCAATAGTTATAAGGCTATATGAATAACTAGCACCATCATGAAAGTTATGTAGGCTGTAGTACACCCCTTCCATAATGGTGTTAGTGTGGATAAGCTTTGAAGATTAATATTTAATTCATGTACCAAACGTTTGTATTTATAACTGTTTTGGATAAACCATATACTACACCCCTTCCATAATGGTGCTAGTGTGGATAAGCTTTGAAGAGTAGTATTTAACGTATGTACCGAAACGTTGTACTCATTGCTTTAGCTTGCCTTGACCCCTCGAGAACCGAAGAGCCGGGGTTTTTAAGACAATGTGCCCCTTTGGCGACTGCCCGCCCACACAGCTGAGAGTACTTTATTGTCGTGCTGTGACTTTGCCCGCTGCATTTGTAGACGAGATTCAGCGAACTGTCTCGCCTTCGCCTTCACAATTGCGGCATCGACCTCCATCGCAACATAGCAGCCGCAGCTGAAAACGCAGATTCCTAGAGCAACCATCAAACCTGACAGATCCACCAGCCCAACGTGTATATTGCCTCGCTTCCTTTGCCTCACCTGCATCACATTTAGAACCCATTGGAATCCATTAAAGCCAAGCGTGTCGAGGACCCTCTTAATGAAGCTATCAGGGCAAGGTTATGCGGAAACTCGGTTACAGAAAAAATGGCCGCTCACTGCAGCAGTAGCACGACCGGTAGCGACCATGCCATCGACATGATTTCCGGATATGGGATTTTCGACCAACATGGATCACAGGGAGAATTTTCGCCTTCCATTTTCACAGAAGACAGCGAAGGCGATGCCAAGGGCTCAAATACTCGAGATTTCATGGCGATTTTTAGAGAACAGCTCCGCGAGATATTGGAGGTATATCAGTCGCTCGTTTGTGTCTTCAGGTTATCTGGTCTGCGTTTTTTTCTCATATTCCCTTTTTACTGTGGAATTCGTCGACCATAACGCTGCCCGTATAGAGAGTTCATAGCTCTTTTGTGAATTCTCAAGGATTAGAAATATCTAGTTATTTGTACACGAGACTTTTTAGGTTTGCTTAAAACCCTTAGCTCCATATCATCCCACAACCTACATACGTTGTAAGCTCCAGGCTAATTCATTAGTTTTAGACTTTCGACAGGCCATCCCATAAAAGACCTTATCATGGAGAAGATCCCTCAGATATTATAGTTGTCAACGACTTAGAGACGGCGCAACCCTTATTACCGATTTTTTCCCAGCCTCTAATGTTGAACATTTTGAAGGATCTTACCCCATCTTTTTATCTTCTTTTTGTCTTTTTCAAATCCAACTTTCATAGCTGGTTTTACATACTGCATAGCCCCTAGGATGGCATATCTGTTAATATACTTCTTTTTCGGTGTATTGGCCACCAGTGGAGGTTAAGTTATAAATTTAATTAAAATTCCTAACTAGATTGCTGTGAGTGTACAGGGTGTTTCCTGCAGCAGCAGCACAGCTTTTGAGATGCATCTGCTGCGAGATGCAGAGAAAGCTGAAGCGATAGCTAAGGCAAAAGCGGGCTTTAATGTTCCTGAGAATGCGGAGCAGAAGAGTCGTTCTCGCCGATTCGTAATGAACAGTTTGCGGCTCGCGGGATACGATGCAGCCGTCTGCAAGTCACGGTGGGATCAAACGATTGGACATCCTGCAGGTTAGTCGGTTTTTTACAAATTGTAATACCTAATACTACAATTGTTTAAGTTAAAAAATTGCAATTTCAACAATACATTTTTTAATCATTTTTAGTTGGCCTTTAGCCCACGCTTTCCTAGTAAATGATAATGCATAAACAAGAAGAACAATATGGCGGAAAAGACATATTAGCCAATATATCATGTATTCACTCCAATGTTACATATTTATAATATAATGAGTGATGCCACTTCATAGAGAGATTTGTTCTAGATTCTAAAATCATGCATGATGACTAAGCTAGGCAATCATAACTAAATCATTAGTCATCACTTGAGGATATATTACTAATATCCTAAATGAATAATACAAATATAGGTGACAATTTAAACTTAGTGATTGGTAAAGGTAAGCCATAGGCCAACAATCCCCCCCTCAATCACAAGTCCGATCAATAATACCAGCAATAAAGCATAAACTGATATCAATTCCAAGTCTTCATACTAAAACTCCTATGCTGAGCTTCAATGAAGAACTGCTTGAAAAACCGTCAATCTGGATGCTGAGCATGTTCATTTGAAATGAACTGGAAGAGAGCTGAGATATGGAAGTGAACAACTGCAATATCTGAACATTTGTATTTTAACTAGAAGAATCCGATGTCTTCTGCTAATTGGTGAACATGTAGTATCACCACTCTACTATCAGTGCACCCTGCAGTGCTCTCTGAATTTGTGGGTTGGGATGACCACTGACCAATTGATACCATGTATCTGATGATTTTTGTATAACCACTAACCAATCTTGACACTTTTAGGTGTCCAACAACATCCCAATGTATAATGTGTATGATTCAATTGCAAGTCATTGAACCATAATCCTGTCAAAACCTGCCATCTCTGGAAAATCTCACAATGTAATTAAGTGAGCCAGGATGCATGCAAATTGTTTACTTAATGTAAAGTCCAATCTGATGTGAGCGAATCAAGAGAAGTGAATCAACTTCTAGTTTGACACATCCCTGAAAATGCCTGACAACTCGATCAAATGCCAAGCTGCAATGCAGAAGGATCCTCTTGTCCTCTGCTAGGTTGAACAACTATCTATGTGAACCAAATGTTCACATCATTGCTCTCAAAATCAAAATCTATATGATTCAACTTAAACTTATTGAACCATAATTCTGCCAAAGTCTGTCATCTCTGGAAAATCTCACAATGTAATCATGTGATCCAGGATGCATGCAAATTGTTTACTTAATGTAAACTCCAATCTTATGAGAGCGAACCAAGAGAAGTGAATCAGCTTCTAGTTTGACACATCCCTGAAAATACCTAACAACTCAATCAAATGCCAAGCTGCAATGCAGAAGGATCCTCTTGTCCTCTGCTAGGTCGAATGACCATCTATGTGAACCAAATGTTCACATCATTGCTCTCAAAATCAAAATCTATATGATTCAACTTAAACTTATTTAACCATAATTCTGCCAAAGTCTGTCATTTACAGACCGCAGTTGCCCATTTGGCAAATTTCATGCCCATCTGGCATACTTGATGTTTGTTGTTGTCGAAACTTTCTATCTGACAACCAATTCCATCATCAATTCCTCCCTTTGTCAGCTGAAAGGAGAGACCACAAGTGGTTTCATGAACCATCATCACTGGAATTTTGAACTCCCCCCCTTAAGGTGCATGAGAGTTATATCATTGTACTCCTCCCTTCTAGGCTCAAGAGAGTACCATACTTGTTCCATTTGAATATAACACAAAGTGGGCATGCCGAAAAAACCACATGTTATCTCATCTCGTGAGGGCCATGCTCGAAAGCTACGCCATAAGGGGATCACTTATGTGAGGTACAAAAATGTTATGTTCTACAAGATTGGTCTTTACTCGAGATTGAATTCTACGGTAAGACTTATATAATCGCTTGGTTGTTGATGACCATTGCCAAGGATCAATCCACTCATAGAGAATTTTCAATCTTGCAGGTTTCTTCAGTGTTGAACATCTGTCTGAAGAATGGCTATGCTTGCCACAATGCTGGCAAGGATGGAGATCAAAACACTGATTCTTCTTGTGACCAACTCGATTACAATGTTGGCACGTATCATTTTGATGTTGAACTTGAACAAGTGAAGTTGAAGCTTCTTGAAGGAATCCAACACTTTGAAACTTGATTGGTCTGGAATAATCAAGAATATGAAAGGTAACTTCCTTGTCATATCCAAGTCCTGTTCTATTCTTGTTGTAGATGATTTCTTCCCAAGGTCTGATGATGGGCTTGGAAAGAGTATTATGAACCTGTTGCTTTGAAATCCGTGGAAGCAGATTTACTGCATGTTGATGCATCATTGAAAAGTTTTCTTCATTAACCTCAAAAGAAAACTCTTGAAAAGTAGGTTCGTGAATAGATTCAACTTCGTCTGAAACTGATTCTAAAGTTGTATCACTATGTTGTTCCTTCACTGATTGTTGATTAAAAACATCATCATCATCATCATTATCATCATAGAGAGGGTTGTGTTGAACAAAAACTAGTTCATAAGACTTCACTGGATGATGATTTTTGAGATCTATCAACTCATCATTCAATAGTTGGGATTGAGATTGAAGAAGTCTAACTTTAGTTTGCATCACTTGCAAACAAGTTAGCACTGATTGAAGAGTTTCTTTGTTCAATGTCATTGTGTTGTCTTCAGTGGTGTTTATTAGAGTGTTCAGTAACTCTAATAATTCACAACTTCGCTCCATTTGAACACGCTCGCTTGAACTTCTCGTTCACTTTCTCTTCTCGCTCACTTGAACTTCCCTTGCTTGAACTTGCTTCCAGGAAGTTGAGGATGTCGGTTACCACCGAAAATGCATCCCAAAGGATTACAATGATTTGAGTTTCAACTACTCATCCTTGTCAATTATGACTCAAAATGACAATGAATCTTGGGTGTCGGGCTCAACCGAGAATGCACCCAATTACAAAGAAATTCAACTTGATTTGATTGGATACTTACAAAATAACTAGAGTTGATCTTCAAAGTTGACTACTTTGATGACGTTTGAGTCCTTGAATATTAGGTGCTTGATGTGTCCATTGCTGCAACGATTTTAATTACTCCTTTGATTAATTTGATTTTATTGCTTTGACTGATATGATTTGATTGCTTGTAAATATTCGATCATACGCTCTTGATTGTAACTGCTTGACTTAGTACTTTGTGTGTGTTGCGTTATGCAATTGGTTACAAGTGTCAAAACTAGACACAAAATCACCACATAAAGCAATCATAAGAAAACCAACATCACATAAGCACAAGGTGTACCTAAGATCCCCTTATTCAATTTCAGGCGGATCTAAGACACTGAGCAAAAAAATCAATTTTATTATAGTATCTTTCTCATGACAAAGCCTAAATACAAATAACTGAATACTCTTGTGGTGAAAAAGCTTCACCAAACTCTCATCAAAGCTTCAAACCCTTTTACAGTTAAGATTTCTCAATCTCCCTCACACATCAAGGCTTCAACCCCTTTTACATAATTAAAATTTGTAAATCTCTTCTGACTCCACATAAATCCTGTTATTACTTTCTTCACATAAATCTTCTTATCACTCCACTCTCATAAAGTTATAGTTATAGAGATATAAAGTAATATTTTTATCATAATAATTTATACTACATCTTCAAAAAAAACTTTAAACATTTAAATCCATACATATAACTCTATTTACATGTCACTTAAAAAGTGAAAAAGTAATTTCCTGGATTCATGCATATATTTGTCTATATTTGCATGGCATGGCTTCATAATTTGTAATGAAACAAATTTAATTTCCAACCAATAAGTCAATGAGTCAGTCAATACTTGAAATCAACGACACCTACCATACGAAGATCCTTTGACGTATGAGAAGATGAGAAAATTTTGGAACGAATCATGGATGGCTTGGCATTGAGGATGACATGCTGTTGAGGTGGAGATCCCTCGAAACGGGGGCGCACTGAATTGAAATTGTTGAGTTGAATAATGGATTGCTGCAACAATAAAACACTGCAAACATTTTTTTAATCGATTATTAGCTTGAACGCCTGGAATGAACTTCTATAGCAATGAATGTCGGGGGCATCATTTCCATGGTTCAAGTCACCGATCTCAAAAACTCGGCCTCGACTCTTGGAATTCAACTACCTTTTCTTTTAAATTCTATAGATTTGTAACTTGTCTCAATTCCTCTATCTCTATGTGATCTATCAAACTTCCTTTCTACATATGCTTCAATCAACTTGTTTAATGAAATGCTGGTATATCTTCTCGCAGAGTAACAACCTTCAACAATTGGTGCATCATTGGCCTACAACCTGCTCTATCTCCAATAAATGTGCAACAATGTGAATATATGCCCGTCTGCAAGGCCACATTGACATACTGGAACAACTACATCGCCCATCCTATCTTTTCATCATATGTAGGTGTGCACAGGATCTGCTCCTGATATATTCAATGGCTCCTTTCCTCACATGAGCACCTTCAAACAACAACTTTTTTGGTCACATAAACTGGTGACTGCCTCTACAATGGCAGGGAGGTTCACTCCCACGGAATTTCGTAACTCGTTTCTATTTTACTTCAAAGAAGATACCATGTGTGGCTCGTCCATGTGCGCGATCTGCTGAAAGGGCGTTCATTCAGATCCAATCTCGGAATGAAGGACCACCAAGGATCTAAGAATTTTAGGGCATCGACCTATGCCACTGAGCTCTCAAGGTCGAGGAGAGGCATGCGTAACCTGTTTGCGCAATGGTTTCCCTTGATCGTGGGTCTGCTCCTATCGAAAAACGTGGAATTGATCTTGCAAATTGAACTGTACAGATCTCAAACTCAACAAAGCTTGGTGTACATATGCCAATAAAATAACTTAGAATAATTGCCAGATCTATATGATTATTTGAACAATTTTACAATATATTTGAGATCCTTTTGATTTTAGATCTGGATTTTCACAAATAGACCTAGAACCCAAATAATTTAAAACAGATCTGAAAATAATGATCTTCCAAATCAATATTTTCAGAATTTGGTTTTTGAAATTTATGATGGCATTGGATCACAATACTCAGCGTGACTTTAGAACATCTATAAATGCCCAAGTTCAAAAGATGTGAAGCAGATTTAATTCCGTGATAAAGAAGCTTCCAAAGAGCACAAGAACGCAATATCGAGTTGGTCACAGTAGTAACATAACATACCAGAAGTTATGTGAAAGATTAAACGTCTCCCTTGTGTAATAAGATGAATTTGTGGTGAACAGGCTTCCAACAACTCTCATTATGATTCATGTATCTTCAATCTCTAACATTGCGCATCCAAATGATTGTGGATCTTCATTTTGTTGTTGTTGAGAAGCGTCTTGAGTTTGAAATCCTCACCATCCATGAAAACTATCATGGTGAAGCTATTAGGCCTTAAGACCATAAGAGCTCTAATACCAATTGATAAAGCATAAACAAGAACAACAACATGGTGAAAAAGACATATTAGCCAACACACCATGTATTCACTCCAATGTTACATATTTATAGTACAATGGGTGATGCCACCTCATAGAGAGATTTTCTTTAGATCCTAAAATTATGCATGATGACTAGGCTAGACAATCTTAATTAAATCATTAGTCATCACTTGAGAATATATTACTAATATCCTAAATGAATAATACAAATATAGGTATTAAGAAGAGAGCTTGCACACAACACACAATAATGATTTGTATTATTTTGAATCTCAATTACAACATATATATATAGTTGGAGTCAGATCCAACTTATTCCCAACATAGATATGGAGGTTGAGAGAATATCTCAACAACTCCAACAAACCAAAACCAACTCCAAACCAATCCCTAAATTAATCATTAATTCTAACACCCTCTCTTAATGATTACATTACAAATAAATCACAGATTACAATTCTCAAATTACAATATAGGTCTTCATCAACACTCTCACCCACTCTGAAATCTCTCGGTTTATGCTCTTTCTTCTCCACAACTTCGAGCTTCCATCTCAACTCATTTAAAATAAAAACGCCTCTGACCATCATGATGTAATTGAAATAATCAACAATATTGACATACTCGGCTCGTCGGGTCTTCCGCAAGAAAAGTAGTCAAGTAATGAACCATCCCATGGACATTCCTCCATCTGTCGGATACTTAGCTTTCGGCTATCCGTTAGTATCTAGGAGAATAGTCTGAATACTGGATGTATTCAGAAGTTGATCAAACAACTTGACCTTCATACAAACACACAATAAATACCTGTAGCTGACGTTCCTGGCTTCACACGACCCATCAGCTTTATAACAGAATGTAGACAAAACCAAACTAGTGACCATCTTGTGGCAAGGTCGGGGCTTCCACACACACCAGTTTGAGTTATGTTACCCTGTTCTTTAAATGGTTCTCCATTATAAAAAAATTACAAACCAAAAAATATATACCATACTTTAAAACTTTCACAAAGTTAACAATGTGCAAACCAACAAATTCCACACACAGTAAATGATTTCGCCCAAGCCAAGACATGGATACTAAATGCTCCTCTGATCCGCACGAATCAAGGGCTAATCGGTGGCTTTCAAGTGGCAATCAACAGCAGCGATCGCCTGGGTGATTCCTGGGCAGCGATCTATGGTCAACACCAATCTGCAATAGCGATACATTGAATCAGCCTCGATTCTTCTGCTATCACCACGCGCAGGTACGGATGGGTTGTTTCTAGCCAGCTTCTACTCTTGCAGTGATCCGAACAGGTATGGATGGTGGCTATAGATCTTTCTCACAAAACCGCAGCAAACGGATCTTCCAGCGATCTGAACAGGTATGGATGGCAGATATTACCAGCAGCAAGCGGATCTTCCACACTCCCGCTAGCACAATTACAAAAAAAAATGGCGTCCTTCCTCCAGTCGGCTTGGCGGCATCTTGGCAACAACGATTTTAATTCAGCGATTCTACGTCAATCGAGGCACACACAGCAGCAAACTATCTATTATATTCTCACACATATTACAAAACAAAACAGATTTGTATTATTTTGAATCTCAATTACAACATATATATATAGTTGGAGTCAGATCCAACTTATTCCCAACATAGATATGGAGGTTGAGAGAATATCTCAACAACTCCAACAAACCAAAACCAACTCCAAACCAATCCCTAAATTAATCATTAATTCTAACAATAGGTGACAATTTAGACTTGGTGATTGGTTAAGGTAAGCCATAGACTAACAGTAAAACCCTGATTGTGCTGAAAACTGGTCCATGCAATGCATTTAGATTTATTTGCTGACATTGTTATGTTTTGTTTTTCAAATGTGTGAGACCTGGTTTGGGTGTACAGGCGATTACGAGTTCATTGATGTGATTATGGAGCACCTGAAATTAAAAAACGAGCGTTTCTTCGTGGACATCGATTTTAGGGCTCAATTCGAAATCGCCCGACCTACTGACGAATACAATGCCCTGCTCCAGAAGATTCCCAATTTGTTCGTGGGGAGAGCAGACAAGTTATGTGGTATCGTCAAGATCATGTGCAACGCAGCCAGGAGATCGCTCAGGGAGAGAGGAATGTACATTCCGCCGTGGAGGAAGTATCGTTACATGCAAGCCAAATGGGTGGGTTCTTACAAGAGGACTACCAACCCAGGTTCGAGTGGCGCGCAGGGCGCTTTACTTCAATTTCCCTTCTCAGGCATTGCGCTCAAGGCTACAAGGTGTGATGCTAGTGTCGCGCGGCAAATTAATAAAGATAACAGTGCCACTGATCGATATATCAATGAGAAATCAAAATGTACAAAGAAGGGTAACGAGCAGCTCGAGTCTCGTGATCATTTATCAACGGGAGGGGAGAAGGACAGACATTTAAATAAGATTTCAGGGTTGGCCACGGCCTTAGCAGATGCTGGTTTGACGCCTTCTTCCCCGTCAACGGAATCTGACACCATCCTATGATATTTTTGAACTGACACCTGCATCCTCTTACATAATATACACGATTCATGAATCGTAATTATCTTGCAGTTTTGTTTCTCTCTTTTGAACTGTATCTGGTATCTTATAAGCCCAAGACACCACTGTATATTGCCATGCCACTGCAAACGCAGATTTTTATTTTTCCACACAGTTTGCAAACCTATTATAACTTGGTTGTAAATTAATAATGTGAAAATCATTATGGGAAATCTTTATCTTTAAATAACCGAAAATAACTTGTTAATCACTAATCAATAAAGACAGACTTTCACTCCCATCAATCATCAATTAACTATTAGATGCCTCTAAGTCTTAGAATCTTAATCTATTTTCTTATATCAATTTCCTTAGGAGTAGTTATTTTTCCAAACTTTACACAAAGTAATCTAGTTTTTAGTTTTTATTCAGTAAAAAAAACTTATTAAAAAAAAATCAAAATATAAGATATAATGAATCTCGCCTAAACTCATTGTATATCAGAAAAAAACTTCACATAATGTGTCTTGCTGACACTCACTGAATATTGAAATTGTCCAACAAGATTTTACATAAAGTGTTGTTTTTTTTTCTTAAAAAATAAAAAATTCAATTAGAATGTAACATAACTTGTCTTGCTCTATCAGAATGTAGACATAATTTGTCTGGATCATTCTATCCGTAATTTGACATTGTTAAAGACCATTTTATACAAAGTGATTGTTTTGGGTTTTCTTAATCCATTTTTTTATAATTTTTTCTTTACAAGATTAACAATAAGAAAAAGATAAAATCTTTGTATTTTAAAAAGATTAATTAAAAAAAAAATCAAAAAACTGATATTATATTCTCTTATTCTCTTATGGTATAGAATTTATAAAATCTTTGTTTATTCAAAAGACTAATAAGAAGATAGAATTTTTGTATTTTAAAAAGATTAATAAAAAAAAATAAAAAAATCTGATATTATATTCTCTTATGGTATAGAATTTATAAAATCTTTGTTTGTTCAAAAGACTAACAACAAGAACACAGAATTTTAATTTTTTTAAAACAGTTTTAAAAAAGAAAAAAGTCTAAATATGATATTATATTCTTTTAGAGATAATAGGTTAAACTACCATTTCTTACAATATCATAATAAACAGAAGAGTTTAAAAACTAATTATAGAATTTCATCATTTCACTTACAGAGTTCATTTTCTGATCTTTTTACCATCATTAAATCAGTTAAATTCTTTCAGATAAGGCTCCTTCCACATTTACTTCAGCTTCATACAACAATCCCTCTTACAGAAATAAAGCTTTTTGGAAAGTTTATCTGTTTTCTCATTTATCTCTTTACACATGGTGGAAGAAAATAAATGCCAAACATTTCCTTACCTCTGAAATTCTATTTTCTATTTATGATTGGAATACACAATAAATTTTCAATGTTTTTCTTACCTTTTTTCAATCTAATCATTTTAGAGTCTCCTAGAATTTGAAGCTTGGGAATTCCTCTCTCAAATGCTATTGTATCAAGTTAGGTACACTATCTATTAAATTCAGATCTGTTGTTAGTTTCTTGTCCAACAACAGATTTAAAGAAATGAAATGCTTTTAATTCAAGAATGTAATGCTCTCTACTCCACATATTTGAGGATTGTTGACATGCTCCATAAAAAAAATTCACATGCCCAAAATTTATCTATTTGGATTTTTCATTGTTTTTGGCAGCTTTGTTATACCATGCTTTCAAATTCCACCATAAGCAATTTCAATTTGGTGACAAACTTGAATTGGAATTATTTCCTTGCATTGAAATGTGATTTCATTTCTAGCAAGCCCAAAGCCCATGCCACAATGCATAGGAATGCCCTATGCCCATAAACGTATTTGTCGTTATACCATCTTTGAGGACAAGCTAATAAAGTTTCCCCTTCCCTTTATCATCTATCATCTTCCCCTTCCCTTTATCATTTATCATCTTTAATTCTTCACTCTTCTCTTGAGAATGAGTAGTGCTTTTCTTGAGAATGAGTAGTGCACTAATAAGTTATTAATGGTTATCTTCCCCTTCCCTTTATCATTTATCATCTTTAATTCTTCACTCTTCTCTTGAGAATGAGTAGTGCTTTTCTTGAGAATGAGTAGTGCACTAATAAGTTATTAATGGTTTTATCATAGATCTATAGAACTCACATGGAATACACTAACCTAGTTCCAATTTATCTTTTTTGAAAATTGTTCCATATTAAAATTTTAATTGATAATGTTAAACAAAGAAAAATTATAGTTTTTAAAGGAATATTCAATTTCAATATGGATTTCCACCACCAATTCTAAACACCCCATCGTGGATTAACATAACACTAAATCTACTAACTAGATTGTGGATCTATTTTATTTTTTAAATGATAAAACCCTAGATTATTAAGATCAAATTTTAATGGTTCCAATAAAAGTTATTAAATAACTTGAAGTTATTATAGCATCCCAAAGTCTTTTGTTCACTTTGAATGAATCTCTATAGAGCTATAAATAAAAACTTAGCTAGGCTACCAATTTTCATAATAAGAGGGATGTTGAGGTTAAGGTGATATCTTTTATGGATAAAATAAGGTGATAATTAGGTACTAAAGATTTGGTATAAATGAAGGAAATAATTAGGCACTAAAACTTTAGTATAAAATTTTGTATTATAGAAGTTTTCACAAAATAATTTTAATAAGAAAATGACATTATATCAATGTAAAATCAATCTAGTAATTACTTCTATATAACATTGGATCCACTTCCAAAAAGAACTCTTATATATATATATATATATATATATATATATATATATATATATATATATATATATATATATATATATTATATCACATGAGACTAAATTCTGATTATCTAGCTATATAAGTACATTGTACCATGTATAAAAAAGTAAGATAAAAAGACTTACTTTTGTGTAAAAATTTGACTAGTTACATCACTTAAAGATTAACTATGTCTTGGAACATAATAAAATTTAACTACTTTGACATTTTTGAGATAAGTTTGATAAAATTTGTGAATGCAATTTTCTTTTGTAATTTTTTATATAAGCTCATAAAACCTAACCTTAGAATCAAATTATCATTATTATAATAAAATTGCTTCCTTGTAATGTGAGATAGAAAGAAGTGAATACAAAAAAGCATACAAATGAACAATCTACTCTTACATCGCCATTGATGTGATATGAGAGTAATTGAAAGACTACTCATTGATGTGATATGAGAGTGATTGAAATACCAAATAGACATGAGAATTATCTTGCATAGCTATTGATGTGATATGAGAGTGATTGAAGCCCAATCATTGATGTGATATGAGAGTGATTAAAATACCAAGTATACATAGGGATTATAAAGTGGTGGGTTAAGCATTAATTAAAAGACCTATTTTTCAAATATTTCCATGTTTTTAATATTTTAATTTCCCTTAATGGTACACTACAATCCACCTTGCCAAAATTACAAACTCTTAGATTGGAAGTATGATATATGGGTTTTTTAAATCCAAGTTAACACAGACTATTAGAATTGCAATCTCTAAAGTAGGTTGTTCATGAATTCAATTTTTCGAGGATGGGATTGTTTAGGTAAATGGACAATGCTAATTTTGAGAGTTGGAAGCAAGCATGGTTTTTGTGTTAAGTGTGACATTCAAGTTATTGAAATGCATTGATTCCATATGTAATACACTTAATTTATGTCTATGGTCTACAACAATCCACATCTATTTACATGAGCAGAGTTCTTCATGTGGCATGTCATGGCATGAGATTGATTATTCATGGGGACGATCCATTATAACATTGTTGTTTGACGACATGAGAGGGAAAATGGAATATGTGTATGGAATAATGGGGAAGATAAAAAGTGTTCAATATGATTTGGGATATGGAAACACTACAACTTCCTAGGCCTCTAGTAATACAACTCAACCCAAGAGTGATGACACAAGGATGACTATGATCCACCATAGTGCAACAAGGTAAATAATATCAAATTAGAGTCTTATGATTGATTTTTAGAGTTAATCAATGTTCAACAAAGTCATGACAAATACATGAAACACGGTCACCATACATGAGCAAGGAAATCAAAATTTGATATTGTACAATACATCAAGCCTCATAATCATAATCATCAATAGAGCATCATGTTTACATTATCATCATCATCATCATCAAAATGTCAAATAAATTGAACCATGCTCTCATCATGGAATCCTCAACTCATATCAATTATGCAAGGAAGATCATCATGGAGCGAGATCTCTAACATACAAGAGACCAATATAAAGGGTTTGCATTCAAATGTGAACTCGAACATCAACATCATGCCACCACTAAAGTCGTCCTCATGCAAAAATTTCTAGCATGTGATGAGAGGTAAGAGGATTACTAAGCATGAACTCTCTCTCCATTATCCAATAGGTTATATGGGACAAGAGTTGTATAATCCAGAGTAATACTTCTAAATGGACTAGCTCTTGTTTATAGTACCTCAAGTGAGTGTAGAAGTACTCTGAGTGAAACTTCTTTAATGACTTATGGACAAGTTGAGAAATTATGGTGCGCGAGATCTCCAACATATAAGACACCAATATGAAGGGTTTTCATTTAAATGTGAACTTGAACATCAACATCATGCCACCACTAAAGTCATGCTCATGCAAACATTTCTAGCATATGATGAGAGGTAAGAGGATTACTAAGCATGAACTCTCTCTCTCCATTATCCAATAGGTTATATGGGACAAGAGGTTTCTAATGCAGAGTAATACTTCTAAATGGACTAGCTCTTGTTTATAGTACCTCAACTGAGTGTAGAAGTACTTCGAGTGAAACTTCTTTAATGACTTATGGACAAGTTGAGAAATTATGGTGTGTGAGATCTCCAACATACAAGACACCCATATGAAGGATTTGCATTCAAATGTGAACTTGAACATCAACATCATGCCACCACTAAAGTCATGCTCATGCAAACATTTCTAGCATATGATGAGAGGTAAGAGGATTACTAAGCATGAACTCTCTCTCTCCATTATCCAATAGGTTATATGGGACAAGAGTTGTCTAATGCAGAGTAATACTTCTAAATGGACTAGATCTTGTTTATAGTACCTCAAGTGAGTGTAGAAGTACTCCTAGTGAAACTTCTTTAATGACTTATGGACAAGTTGAGAAATTATGGTGCTTGTCTTTCATGCCATACCACCTATAGGCATAGCTTAGGAGGGAGCTCTTGAATTAATCCTATTTCTACCCATGGATTTTAAAGTGAACAAATGGTCATCACCATTACCAGTATGGATGTATGCCATAATTTTTCTGATGTACATATCATGGAGATTATGAAAAACATTTTCACAAGTAAATTCTCATAAACCCTCCAACAACATATTTTCGTTTTTTTTTAATGAACATTAATATCTCCCATACACTTTCATAGTAATAATTTATATATAACAAAATGCATTATCAATTTTTTAAAATTTTTAAAATTCAATATCTTTACTAACATATGTTCACTTGGTTTAGAAGTTTTCTCTAAAATAAAATTGAATAACCTTAATAGTTGTAGTTCCTCCTTATTTGCCACGCCTTTTCTACTTCAATAGATTTCCAATCCTTTTAATATATATATTTCTCCACCAAAAACAAAGGCCGACTTCTCAATAAACTAAATCTTTTTAAATGAAACCAAAAGTAATTTGGTACCTTTACCAAATCGTTAGTCTCCTCCCAAAACTTCTTAATTTTTTTACGGAGGATTTTTCACATCGTTTCCAGAACCAAGCAATGACACAGCAAGTAGAATCGCAGATTTATCTGCAAGAAGTGCGAAAATGTGAGAAGCGAGAGATATGGCTGTTTATCATTTTAGGCGAGGCAGAGCGGAGAGTTGTTCTGTTAAACTGCTACACCGAAGAAGCTGTGAGTTTGCTTTCTTTATTGGGCAGAGAAGAGGCTTCGTGAAGGTAGAGCCATGAGCAGTCAAGAAGAAAATTCGGTCGTTTGAAATATGTGCACAGACCATGATTCAGATAAAATATGCGAGGCAAACAAACACGGTGAGGCTACGCTCACTTCTTCATTATCAAACGTAGACGGATTACATCCTTATATAGGAAAAGACTCTCCCGAGTCGGCTACATGCAAACCAAAAGACAACCAGAGAAC
>ML790883.1:1016093-1039575 GCA_009831015.1 Picea engelmannii | reverse complement strand
CTCTAGAAGGTTCCTAGGAGATAGGGAGAGCTATATAAAGAAGTCTAGGCAATGTAATGAAACATAGTGAAGAATAGTGTGATTGTACAAGCAAGGATTGCTTGAGGAGTTTTATCCTTCCATAAGGATTAATATATGGTGTTGCCCTACCTCAAGGGTTTTCTCTATTTCTTGTGTTCATGTTATGGTGAATGGTTTATCATTTATTCTCGGTTATTTCTGAAGTATATTTGCAGATCTGGTTTAGGTACTTAACAGGTCAACACCTCCGCTTGAGGAAGATGCATCACATGTTGGTAGCTATCGAAGGATTTGCGCAAAACTATCCATCATCCCATTCCTCTGTTGTGTGAGGGCTTCCTCGAGAAATTTTTTGAAAGGATATCTTGCCCCGTTGTCTTTATTTTCTCCTACCATGAGAGGTTTATTGGGCGTACGAGAGCTTTTGTCCTCAAGAGAAACAAGCTCGAGACCCGATTATTTCTACCTTGACCTCGTCGGGGACATACATTAAGAATGACAAGTAGTAGACCGCTTTGATACCATTGATTCAGATTTTATGAGAAGAAATAAATGAATACATATTATTATTAAAAGATTCTTAACACAAAATAACATAGATACAGTAAAAATGGTTTCTATTCAATAAGGAAATAAGTTGAAACTGTAAAATCCAGCGGAAAATAAGCTTCCTTGAATGGTGGCGGCTTATCTTTTAGAAGTGATGTGACGACTGTGCTCATTCTCAAGAAGATGAGTACAATAAGGCTCTGAAGGAATTTTTACAATAAACATGAATTGCAAAACCCTATACATAAAAAACCCAACCCTAGGAGATGAAGCGTGAAAAGTCATGTGGGCCCTGTTGGGGTAAGTTAGTACATCAACTTCCCTGGGTCGTAACTTTTGCATACTATCTTCACTTTAGGCGCTCGATAGCCTATTGGAAAGGTCTATCCGAGGACTCCACATTTTTTTGTTAAACTTTGAATCAATCTACAATTCTCTATGGAAATCCCTAAAAACATTGGTTAGGGCCTGAAAATGACCCCGAAAGTCGAGGACCTGAAAACTAGGAAAAAACTGCCAAAATGAACCAGTTGGAATAGGTGGGAGGCCACCAACATCCATCTGGATCATTGGTTGACTTTCATTTAATATTGATGACTATGGTTTACCATGGTTGAGAATGATGATGACCATGGTTGATTGTGGTTGACCTTAACCATGGTTGACTACGGTTGACCATGGTTGACAATGCTTAACCACTATTGACAATGCTTAACCATGGTTGACAATTGTTGTTTGAGAGACTATCAATGACCATGGTTAACTTTGGTAGACCTCAATTGACTTTGGTTTACTATAGTTGTCTATGGCTGACCATGGTTGACAATGGTTACTATGTTTGATAGTTGTTGTCCATATATGACCATGGATAATCATGACCATGGTTGATCATGACTATGGATGGAATTCAACATGTTTGACCTTAACTATTACTATGGTTTACCATGACCAAGAGTATGGTTTACTATGATTGATCTTACCATGGTTGACTATGGTTAAGAATGGTTGATCTTGATGTGGACCAAAGTTTAGTATGGTTGATCAAGGTTGACCTCCACCATGGTTGACTGTGGTTGACCATGAATGATCCAAAAATATATTTTAACGACAATGGTTGAGTTTTAAAGCATGAGTTAAATGACCATTTAGGAAACTGATGAAAGAGGAAGAATTAATGAATAAACATGGAATCCATATAAACATATACAGATCTGGAAATAAGCCTAAAGCAACAAAAAACCATAACAAGAGAATTTGATAACGGAGTTCGACAATCTTGCCTATGTCTCCAGGCCTTTGTCTCAGTGGGTGAGGATTTTTCTTATTTATGTTCAAATATTTAAAAGTAAATCATAATAGTGCCAAACAAATTACAAATTGATCTGGTCGTGTTCTACCATATCTCAAGAACCCAACAAAACTGATGGCACTGAAAACAGATGAATGGAGTTCCCAGAAATGGCCCGCAAAGGTACTCTCGTCAATGGATTCCCTGCATAAAAATGGTTTTGGCTCAACAATTATTCATCATTTTCCTATTCTGAACCTCCTCCATGGCTTCAAGAACCTCTAGTTTATATAGGCTTGAAGTGGGTAACAACCTCCCAAATTCTTTCCATGACCTCGCTTAAAAAAATAGCCCAAGATTTGGCGTGTTTAATCCCAATTGTTTAACCAATTCCTATGAAATCAAGTTATATTAAGATCCACTATCTATCAATGTGTCGACCTTAGTATGCCTCATTATGACCTTTATGTGAAATAATTTACTTCTAGAATCAAATCCATCACCAATTTTACCTCCCAAATCAATCAATGAGACTTTAGATTCATCACATGAATCTAATCCCAAGTTAGTTGGTCATGTTGTTGTTGCATCTGTTTGCCTCCCTTTCCTCTCTTTGAACCATTTCGGTCTCTTCTCGGGATGCAATTGCCAACAATGGTCCTCATCATGCCCTTCTTTCTTGCAATGATTGCAAGAGAACTTCTCTTCCTTTCTTTCCACTGAATTTGTCTTCTTGCCATTCCACTTCCTTTTGTCCTCTTTCATTGAAGATGATTCCTCTGATACACCGACCCCTGTTTTCCCTACTTCAATGTATGTTTCTTGAAAACAAACCTCATCAAGATTAGTAGGTCCAAACATAAATATGGTGTTACGAATATGTGCAGGTAAACCTCCTATATACTTCATAAGAGTTTCTTGGGTATGTAATGGAATGTC
Organism: Picea engelmannii; assembly: GCA_009831015.1. Taxonomy (NCBI): domain Eukaryota; kingdom Viridiplantae; phylum Streptophyta; class Pinopsida; order Pinales; family Pinaceae; genus Picea; species Picea engelmannii. Next base: position 1,036,778 of record ML790883.1, on the reverse strand, counting down.
TAACATTAATGTCATTTTACGAAATCCATTTGTGTATTCTTGCAATGTTTGTCATTTTCTTAGTTTAAGACTTTTCCATTCAATTAAAGCCTTCTCTTTATAACCCAAAGGATAGAATTTCTTTCTAAGTGCATAAATAAAAAAATTCCATGATGGAAATACATTGCCCACTTGTTGTGTGCCATTTTGCAACTTGCTTTGCGACCATATGAGTGTTTTTCCTGCAAGTCTAAGCAATGCCAACTTGATTTTAGTTGCCTCATCCTTGATTTGTTGTACACTTCAATAAACCTCCATCTATTTGACCCAGTTATCAAGCTTCTCTGCATTAACTTCACCATCATACATGGGTCAAAGTAATCTTCATATAGAGCCTTCATCATCTCTGACATGGAGAAGAAAGTCTTTCGAAACTCTTTCTCATCATGAGAAAGTCCCTCTTTCGATGCCATCTTCTCACTTTGAGAAGTTCTTTTTCTCGATCCAATCTCAGGATTCTCTTCAACAAGCTTGCCTTCACCACAATTCAACTTTTCCTTGGTAATCATGCAAACTCAAAAACCAACCATCAACTAGCTCTAATACCACTTGATCCGAAAAGATCTTTTAATGACAATGGTTGAGTTTTAAAGCATGAGTTAAATAACCATTTAGGAAACTGATGAAAGAGGAAGAATTGATGAATAAACATGGAATCCATATAAACATATACATATATGGAAATAATCATAAAGAAATGACAAACCATAACAAGAGAAGTTGATAATGGAGTTCGACAATCTTGCCTACATCTCTGGGTCTTTGTCTCAATGGGTGAGGCTTTTTCTTTTTCCTGTTCAAATCTTTAAAAGTACATCATAACAAAATATTACAAACTGATATGGTCATATTCTACCATATCTCAAGAACCCAACAAAACTAACGACACTGAAAATGGATGAACAAAGTTTCTAGAAATGGTCCGCAAAGGTGCTCTTCTCAATGGCTTCCCTGCATAAAAATGGATTTGGCTCAACAATTCTTCAACATTTTCCTATTATGAACCTCCTCCATGGCTTCAAGAACCTCTGGTTTATATAGGCTTGAAGTGGGTAACAACCTCCCAACTTCTCCCTAAGATTTGGCCTCAAAAAGGGCCCAAGATCCCCCAAAAATGGGCTAAATCTCCCAAAACTACTGAAAAAATCCATTAAAAATCATATATTATAGTTCAAAACCCACTTTTGCAAATAATAAGGGCGCAACCCCTTTTCCCACGAGCTCCTGGTCCTATGGAGTGCCTTCATGTGGCCTCGAATTAACTGCTAGCGCGTTGGCCCCCTTAACCATCGACCCGTGGTCCTCTGCTCTTGGCCCATGTGGCCATGACCTTATCAACATGCTCGACTCTATGTTATCCCCTTAGTTTAAATATTTTGGTTATGCGCCCTGGTCGATGGGCTAGCCCGACCGACTAGGCGCTAACCCTAAATCCACGCGAAATTGTTGAAGCCAACGGGCATATGGATCGCTCACATGTGGTCAAACGGGGGCTATGCCAAACAATCGCACACCAAACAGTAAAGTGAAGGGTCATATGTGGCGAGGTTATATGGAAGTTTATGTCGGGGGCTGGGGCTAATCCCTAGCCCTTTTTCTCCATTGAAATTGCAATGTGTGAAGCTTAAATACAACCTTTTCTCTATAGTTGTTAAGTAACATAGTAGATGGGCTGGTAGACCAGCCTTGCCAAAGCACCACTCGAATGGGTGCCACGTGGCACCGACCCACTTGCCCACAAACTGCCATGTGTTAAGCATTGATTCCTCCAATTGTGAACATGTATCTTCCCAGTTAGCATCCACCGTGCCTGCCATGTCATCCAGTTGCCACATGTCGTACCACTGTATGGCCTTGCCACTTCATGTTGTGCCACGTGTCACCCTTGTAGTGGTGCCACGTGTCACACCCAGACTCTTCCACCTGTACCTTCCCACGTCATCTCCAACACACCCTGCCACGTCAGTTGTATGACCGTATGGCCTGTACAGTCAGCTGCCATGTCAGCACTGTACAAAATGTACAGATTATATAGTCAACAATTTTTTTGCTTGTTTGACGAAACAAACAAACTGTGATATCTTTCGCATACGATGTCCGTTTGAGCCTATTCAAGTTTCTTTGGGTTCGTATCAACGAGGCCTACACACAAGTCTGTTTTGAAGCCATTCTGAGCATTTGACTTTTAGGCCTTCTTGGACCCATTTTGGTCCCGAGATCCAATTTTGGATCAATGACAATGGTTGAATATGGTTGGACGAGGTTGAAAATGGTTGATCATGCTCATGGATGACCTTCATAGACCACATGGATTTGATTATGGTGGTATGTGTTGATCATGTTTAACCATGGTTTAATATGGCACTACCACATAGAAATATTTATCAAGTTTTGTTCACCACATTGCGACATCATGTTTTGTTCATCGCATTATGAAAACAAGTTTTGTTTGTGACATGACATCGCAAGGGTATGGTCATCACATTACAACATAGGGTTTTTGTTTGTCACATTATGGTGCTATAATAGTTTGGCACATTCTGACAGTTGGTTATGTTCGTTACATTGCGATGTTGGGAAATGTTCGGCTCATTAATAATGGTCTATGTTTGTCACATTTCCACATTGGCTTGTGTACATAAGATTGCAACAATGGGTTGTGGTCGTCAGATTGCGACGTTTGGAAATGTTTGTCACATTGTGACGTCAGGATATGTGCATCACATTGCAATGTTGGGATATGCTTGTCACATTGGGACAATAGGTAAATGTTCATCACATTGCAACATTTGTTTATGTTCATCACATTGTGACATTATTATTCACATTGTGACAACATGACAATGTTCGTCACATTGCGACGTTTGTTTATGTTTGTCACATTGTGACAATGCTATTCACATTGTGACAATGCTATTCACATTGTGACAACAAGGAAATGTTCGTCACATTGCAACGTTACTATTCACCATGCAAAAAATGTCTCTTTGCTATGATATTATTGCCAATATAATATTAGTAGGACTTCAATTCCAATTGTAGTCATGGCCAAATATGAGTAGTACTTCAATTTTAATTGTAGTAGTGGTTGCATTGAGAGTTCATGTTCCAAAGTTAAGATGTAGTTAGATTCAAATGAATGATGCACTCTTTTTATTTATGGATATAAATTGTCTTTAAAAAACAAAATCTATATGAAAATTATTGAAATAATTATGTATATTTTACATTATCTAATATTTGTAATTAATAATTAAATATTTTATATTAAATAATTGTTTAAATTAATGATTTTTCTTAATATTTTTTTAAAAATCAATATAATTAAAAAATATAAATTTGCATTATTATAATTTAAATTTTTACAATTACAATAACAACATTAATTTAAGTATTTAATATATATAAATATTAAGAAAATGCAAACCATTTAAATATAAAGGTATGAGCGCCTCCATACCATGTTAAACACAAGTTAAGTAAAACTTCATTTTATAATTAAAATGTGCAATTACACAATTCAACATGGGAATGATGTGGTTAATTATGGAGACTAATTAAACCATGTCAAGTATATCAAATTTAATAAGTGTATTATCATCATCCTATTTTATTAATTATTCCCTCTCTAATATTTTAATTATTTATTAAATTGAAAATTACAACTAAAAAGTTAAAAGCATTAAGAAGTGTTCTTATAAAATAAGAATTATAAAATATGAAAAACTTTTAGATTTATGATTATTGTATTAAGAATTGTAATTATATGAAATGCAAAGATGTTCTCTATTATAAAAAAAAAAAAAAAACAAATATAAAAAATATATTTCTTTATTTCATTGGAAAATTTGATAATACTTTGACTTTAAAAAGTATTCACTTTACTTTTGAATTTTTACTATGTAAGTTTTTAATAATTTTTTAACTAAAATAAATTTAAAGTTAAAATACATTCCAAATATTAATAAATTAAAAATTAAAATGAGGAGATTCCACAATGTTGGGATGTTAAACTTAATAAACTTTATCAAACTTAGTTGCATTGCTTTAATATCTCATTATTCAATTCCCTAATATTTCAATTAAATACATTAATAAACCTAACCCTTACCCCAATGATCAAATTAATCAAAAGAGTCTTGTGTTGTAAGCTGGGCGGGGACTAATAGTTGTAATAATATTTTTAAATAAAATTAAAAAAATATATTAAATTAAAGAGCACATGATATGCACATCTTTTGGTCTACTTAATTCCACATCTAATCTAAATAATGCACTTTTACATTAATACCACCTCTAATTATTTCATCTACTTTCACATCAAGAAAAATGACGAAGCTTCGTTCACTCAGTGTCTCCGTTTGGCCTGACCCATATCTGTACAAATTAGAGTCTTGAAACCACGAAGTAGACCAAATTTTTAATTTAATTTGAAAAAATAAATAGACTGAAAACGATATCCATTGGAGGATGTTCGCGATGTGCAGGGAGAGATCCATGAGATGATTTAATTCTCTTGAAATTTAGTTGGATCCATGATTACCCATCAGCCATAACCAAGGTGGGCCAATTACTGTGAAGAAAATATATTGTTTGCTAAATTTGCCACTGCATGACTGAAATTGGCCCTCCCGTTATAAAGAAGTACATATGAAAACACTGTGTTGGCCCTTTGAGGTAGCACAATTATCCTTCAAATCGACCCGTGACAGTCCCTTAAAAAAAAACTTTAAAATGGCCATTAAACCTATTTTAAACGCTTATAGTCAGTTTCTGAATCCTGGGATTCCTGGGCATATTTTAGGTTCATGAAGTATTGTGTGACACATTCTGTGAAAACAATTTTTTTTTTTTTTAAATTTATATTCAGAATATGTGAAACCCTATTAATAAACAGAGCCATCAATACAAGATGGAAAATACTTCATCATTCAGAACCTGGAAAAACAAAAGTAATCATTTAGATTTATCTCATCAGCTCAAATCCAAAACCTCAAAAAATTATGAGAAAAATTCCAAACCTAGCCACTAGGGTTCTTTCCCTAGCCGCTAGGGTCGTTTCCCTAGGCGCACATCTGCGTGATTGGAGCTTCATTATGTTTCTGGAGCCGAGTGTTCTTGAATAGTGTCCATCTTGTCTTTGCGCAGTTGTTTAGACCTGAACCCTCTGGATGTTGGAGTGGTAAGATCACTTGATTAATCATCTTCCCTCCTCTGGACGCTGGAGTGGTAAGATTGCTTCATTACTCATCTTCCCTCCTCTCGACACTGGAGTTGTAAGACCACTTGATTACTCATCTTTGGGATATGAGGTGAAATTGTGAAATCTGATAATAACTTCAACCCAAACTTGGCATCAGGCCATGCCACTGTTTACATCCTATAAAAACGAACAATTTCCATCAATATGATAAGTGTAATTTATGGTAATGAGGTTGAGGTAGTGCCTGCTAATCACCCAAATGTAGTAATCATATAGCTTTAGAGTAACTTCTTAATATTATTAGGTAAACTTGAAAAAGTAAACATGTTAAGGGATACATTCATAAATGTTAGGAAGTTATGAAAAATAAATCTCATTTATTGATCTGAGAGAACTAAGTAATGATCAATCACCATCAATCACCATTGTTTTTTATTGATGATAATGATTAAAACAGTGAAAAAAATAGTTTTTTTTTTATCCCAACTTTATAACAATTATTTGAAAATTTAATTACATAAATTTTAATAATCAAATTTAAATACTAATTAAAACTTTTAATTACAAATACTTTGAAAATCAAATTCCAATATAATTAAAACTTTTATTTACATAAATTTCTATATTTAAATTTCAATACTCATTGATCTATATATAATCTAATTTACTTACATAATTTTTTATATTCAAATTCCGATACTCATTCATCTATGTATAATCTATTTCAGGGCTCAATTCGAAATGGCCCTACCTACTAACGAATACAATGCCCTTCTCGAGAAGATTCTAAATTTGTTCGTGTAGAGAGAAGACAAGTTATGTGGGATTGTCAAGATCATGTGCAACGCAGCTCGAAGATCGCTCGGGGAGAGAGGAATGTAACATCCTCCGTGGAGGAAGTATCGTTACATGCAACCCAAATGGGTGGGTTCTTAAAATAGGACTACCAACCAAGTTTCAAGTGTCACGTAGGGTGTTTTACTTCAATTTTCATTCTCAAGAATTGAATTGCGTTCAAGGCTACAAGGTGGGATGCTGTTGAATTGGTGACAACAAATCCTCACAGGATGTGGATTTAGATTCTACTATTTAGTTTTTTGTTGAGATAAGGCAACCTAAGTTAGAATGTATAATTAATAAATTAGTTTCATTGTAATTATGGGAGAGTTGTCTAAATATGTAAATATGTGTGCTTGAGAGACAAATATTGAGCTAGGGGTTTCAAGTTCTTTTCAGGCTGCTGATTGTAATCTCCATGATATGAATAATAAGACAACCAATCCCTATGCTTGGTGGACGTAGCCCAACGTTTGAATAAACCTGTGTCTATTTCTTATGTATGTGATTGTTAATTATCATTGAAAATTGTGTTTTCCCCATTAACAATTCTAACAAGTGGTATCAGAGCTGATTGGAAAAGAAAAGTACGTAAATATTCAAATTTCCGCACGTCCTTGCGCATGAATAACCTTTCCATATTTCTGCAGTCAAACATCTCGGGAGTTGCGACTGCTCCAGTGGTATTTCGCGGCAATTTCCGTAGTCAAGCCTCACGGGAGGTGTGGCGGCTCTTACCAAATCCGCAGTCAAGCAGCACGGTAGGTGCGGCGGCTCCTTCAAAATATTCGCTTATATATTTGGAGTTTGAAACATTTAAGGTATGAAGGAATTGCATATTTTAAAAGGAATGGTATGAAGTCACTCAGCTTTTTATAAATATTGAATTTCCCTTTTTAAAATTTGAAAACGTGAACAAGTAAGTCACTTGGAGGCTTCTTTAAAAGATATTGGGGGCATTAAAAATTCTCATAGTAAACTCGCATTGAACTTTTAAATTCGCATTTGCATAGTGAAATTAGCATTGAAGTAAATTCTCATTGAAATTTGACTTGAGGTGAATCGTTAAATATTTTTTTAAAGGTGAATGTTGGAGGATTTATTTTGGAATTAAAGTAAAGGTTTATGTTGGAAGATTTATTTTGGAATTAAAGTAAAGGTGAATTTTTAATTTTCCCTTTTAATAAAAGGAAAAGTAAAAGGTGGAATTAATTTAGGATCGACAACGGGATGATAAATGTAAGCAATGACAATAAAGGTAATGGTAAAGTTACCATGTGAACATTTTCTTTAGGAGTTGTATTTTTTGGTTATATGTAATTGGGCATATTGTTGTAAGACCTGGTTGGTTCTGTTAAGTCACCTACGAAAGTATAGATTTAGGTAGACTAAAGAAGGGGGGGGGGCATGAGTCATGAATTAAAACCTAGTACATAGGTCTACAGTTGTGAGTTTCGGGTCCATGATTATTGGTTTCCCGTGGTATGGTGTCCATAGAATTACATGTTTAAGGGTTTGGTGAAACTCCATTGTAAAGTGGCTTGGAGGTGAGCAGTGAAAAGCTCATTTGGCAGTCTTGGTCGGATTTGGTCCAGGTTTCAAATACTTTGTTCGAGGTGGAGCACTGAAGGTGCCCTGATAAAAAATTTGGGTCAATAGAAAGGCTGATGTGTTTATGTATTGACAAGTTAAATCAAGGGTTTGAGAACACATGTTAGAGGCAGGTTCGTATTCCTTGGAATTTTGGAAATTATTGCAGGACAATTGGGATCGAATGGCATCTTTAGTAATGCCAAGTTGCAGTATGAGTTGTGGTCAGAAACAACTAAGTGTTGTCTGGACAATCGATCACCATTAGTTGCAAAAGGATGGAAGATTCTGGAAGAGGTATATTGAACAGGTCTTTTCTTGTGATTAGTCAGTTTTTTTTTAAATTGTTTGATTGTTATGTTCATGTTTTCATCAACATTCTAAGTAGGATCCAAATCAAACAAGTAGATCTTTGTTGGTTATAATGACAATGTCGATGGATATAGATCGTCATTAACAAAGATAGTGTTTGATGGATTTCTTCTCAAATCATACATAGTAAAAGATGAAAGGAATAAAGCATGACTAATAGCAGAAAGGTATTTTGCAAGGCATTGATTTCCATGAAATATTCTCGTCAGTTGTTAATCTTTTCTCTATTCATGTAGCATTGGCACTAGTTGTTGTAGCTAGATGCTAAGACAAGTTTTTTTATGGAGATTTGTATGACGAGATATGTATATCGAACAACCAGAAGGGTTTGTTCAGAACCGCAACAGAAGATTTGTTTGCAAGCTCAAGTAGTCATTGTATGGCCTGAAATGCACATCAGGCATTGGTACAAGATGGGTGATTCCTTCATGGTGAGCTAAGTTTTACAAGAAATGAATTTAACCATTGTGTTTATGGTACATTCATTATCTTGGTGTTTAGATTGTTGACGATATTTTTTTTAAAGTAAAAGCATGGTTAAGATCAGCAGGTTGGCTCTGTTGGTAAGGATGTTTGTGGTGAAAGATCAAGGAGCAGCAAAAACAAATCTTGGGCATGGAAATACATAGAGGGAGGAAAGATGGTAAGCTTTGGTTATCACAGTTGCAGTGTAAGGAAAAGATATCAGGAAATTCATCATGAATAATGTGAAACCAGAAAATATCCCTTTGGCTTTCCATTTGTTTTTCTTCAGGTGTATATCCTTGTAGTATGGAAGAAAAGGTTATGTCTCATATATTGTATGCTAGTTGGAAGTATAAAGTATGCTATGGAAAGGTTTGATATGTTCAAGTATCAGACATTTCACATGCAGTTGGTGTTGTCAGTGGTCACATGACAAATCCAGGTAAAGAAGTGAAATTGGGTGCTTCGGTATCTTAGAGGCACATGTATCACCTATAGTGGTTTCAATGTTTTTTGTCTGAGATAATTCAGATTTTGCAGGAAGATTTGGTCAAGAAAAGATCTACTTCGGGAGTATAAAGGGACCATTGGGTTAGTTTGGACAAAGTGCAGGTTTTGTTTTCTGTGGTAGTCAAAGCCTTGTGCATTTGACACATAGTTCAACTTACCTAAATTGGACATGGTATCACTTTGTAAGACATGTTACTAATGGAGGTGGAGTGGTCCATATTCGAGCAAGTTGTGCAGACATGTTTTTGGAACCAGTATTGAAGAGAATTTGTGGTCGTGATTTGCTTCTCTTGAGGTGATGAATCAAATTGGACAAGGCATCAGGCAAATTGTTGTCAAGGTGGAGATTGTTGAAATGGTGATAACAAATCCCCATAGGATGTGGATCTAGATCCTACTATTCATCTTTTGGTTGAGATAAGGCAACCTAAGTTAGAATGTATAATTAATGAATTAGTTTCATTGTAAATGTGGGAGAGTTGTTTAAATATGTGTGCTTGAGAGACAAATATTGAGCCATGGGCTTCAAGCCCTCTCCAGGCTGCTGGTTGTAATCTCCATGATATGAATAATAATACAGTTGATGCCTATGCTTGGTGGACGTAGCCCAATGTTTGGGTGAACCATGTGAAATCTCTGTGTCTATTTCTTATGTGTGTGATTGTTAATTATCATTGAGAATTGTGTTTTCCCCATTGACAATTCTAACAGATGCTAGCATCACACGACAAATGAATAAAGACAACAGTTCCACTAGCAAATATCTCAATGTGAAATCAAAATGTACAAAGAAGTGTATGAAGCAGCTCGAGTCTCGTGATTGTGTATCAATGGGAGGGGAGAATGACAGACATGTAAATAAGATTTTAGGCTTGGCCACGACCTTAGCAGAAGGCTGGTCTGACGCCTTCTTCCCTGTCAACGAAACCTGACACCATCCTATAATATTTTTTAACTAACACATGTGTCGACTTACATAATATATCATTGGCTACTATCTATAAATGTTGACTTAACACCCTTATATAACATGGTCAGTAAGGGGAAAAAATTCACTCAACCAAATGCCTCTAGACCTTGGGCCATTAACCTGTCTCCTTAAGTCCAGGGAACTCTTAGCCAATAAAAATCATTGTTTTTGTCCAAACTTGACACAAAATGCTCTGTTTTTTTTCCCTAAAAAAGTTATTAAAAGAGAAATTAGAATACACAAATAATGTGTCTTGTTGATTCTTAAGTAGAAAAATCAGACCCCAACCTGGTTTCAAGTCTCAATGAGTCACTTCATAGTTTAATGCCCAACCCACATTACATTTTTTGTTGCAGATTAGTTAGCATAAAATAATTAACTCATAACAGGAAACACATCCAATAATCAGAAATAAATGCATGCCCAAAAATATAGACACATAGATTTTTGGTCCAAACAAGACCCTCGAAAAACCCACAAGGGGAAAACTAGTGAGAGAGGGGAGGATTTTATTATTTAGAGCTCAAAGAGAAATTTGTTACAACGATCATCCTCAACAATTAAAAATTTCAAAATTACTTCGAAACCTCAGCCAAATTAACTCCTCAAAATCTGAGTCAAGCTCCTCAAAATTCATGCCATAATTTCCTATATGATTTGTATAGGCTTGCTCCTCGATTTTTGTGCCTATAGCTATAATTTTTACTAGGAATGTGTGCCTGAATAAAATGATGGATTTCTATTCCAAATGGTATTGTACGATAGCCTTGGAATGCATGCCAAACCCACAAAAAATATGTTGTACACTTTTCTTGATTTTTGTGCCCACAGACAATAGTACAACCTCTTAGAAATCAGAACAATACAACCTCCATAAATGTTGAACTTTGCCTCGATATGCATTCCTGCACCCCTATCTTGGAATTCATGCCTCAAGCAACAACTCGACCTCTTCTCCTTCAACTCAACTTCTCTCTCTCATTCACTCTCCAAAACTCATGAAGAATGCCAAAACATGCGTGCCTCAATCCCTAAGTCGACTCAATGAGGGAATGTGAAGAGTCTCATGATCCAAGGGTTTAGATTATATCTTAGGAATCTTAGAGCAATGGTGGTGATTAAAAGTCTCTTTAGTCACCCACTTCATGAAACTTTCCTAAAGTCACTTTTAATTTTATCTCTCATAAAATTAATGCACTAGGGACCACATGTGCTTTCTCACCCCTAGGCACCTAAGTTGTGAGAAACACTTTTCCTTGGTACTTTTTAATTATTTAACACCCCCTCTTACTGAGAAAATTGTTCCTCACCACTTCTAGCTTATCCTTGAAGGGTACAAACTTGCCTCTCCCCAAATCCTTAGTGAGGATGTCTGATACCTCCTCATCAGTGGATATAAACTGTAGATCAACTTCCTCTCTTTGAACATAGTTCTAGATGAAGTGATATAATCTCAATTTGTTTGGACTTGTCACGAAAAAATGGTTTCTTTGAGATTTTTATGCAACTCTACTTATCACAGTACATCACCGTGGGTCTCAATTGCACACCAAATATCCCAACCAACAACTTGTGAAGCCATATGGCCTCACAATTGGCCTTAGTGTCTGCCATATACTCAGCCTTTGCAGAACTCAAAACCACTAAATTTTTCTTTCGACTGAACCCAGACACAACTATTGATCTCAATCCAAATCAATGACGCATCCTTCCCAATCTGAGTCTATGTAGTTAATCAATATGACTCCATACCCTCTCTCGTAGTATAGGACATAATCCACCATACCCTTAAGGTACCCGAGCACATGTTTTTCTTCCACCCAATGCTCTCTCTGAGGCTCCGCCATAAACTAATTGAGAGTCTAGACAAAAAAATAAACATCTGGTCTAGTGTTGGCCAGATACATCAATGAGCTAATCAATTGACGATACCTCATGGGATCAACCAACTCTGACTCAGAAGCATTGATCTTCTTCTAGTTGGTTATCATGGGTGTGGACATGGGCCTACAATCCTCCATCTGGAATCTCCTCACAATGTCAACAGCATACATTCCCTATCCCAGAAAGATGTGTCCTAGCTCCTGCCAAACCTCAAATCCCAAGAAATAGTGCATCAATCCAATGTCTTTCATATTGAACTCTGAAGCAAGACTCTCCTTGCAACCAACTATGAGTATATTTTCCCCTATAATGAAGATATGATCCACATATAGCACAATAATGATAGGATCGTCCCCAACCATAATGAAGTAAAGGTTGGGATCTGCCTCACTCTTCTCAAAACCCATCTGCTGCCTAGAATACCAAGCTCTAAGAGTTTTCTTCATTCCATAAAAATCCTTCTTCAGTCTGCACACATGACAATATCTTCCATGCACCTCAAATCCCAGTTTATTCTATATGTACACCTCCTCCTGTAGGAGGCCATTCATAAATGTGGTCTTCACATCCATCTGATGGATCTTCCAACCCATCTCTACTGCAATGGAAATCACTTCCCTGATTGAGATATATCGAGATATATCATAAACTACTCCCTCTACTTGTGAGAACCCCTGAGCCACAAACCGATCCGTGTACTTCTCAATGTTGCCATCAACAACATACTTGATTTTATAGAGTCACCTGGAAGTCACCACTGACTTCCCCTCAGGTCTCGAAACAACATCTCACACATTATTCTTCATGATGGAATTGCACTCTTCCACCATGGAATCCTTCTAGACCTATTGTCCTTCTGCCTCCTCAAATGTGGAAGGCTCAAATTCAATGATGCTTCTCACCATCATTAAATAGCTGTAAAATATCTCTGTAGGTTTACTCTATGTCACAGTCTTCTTGGGATTCCCCACGGATCCCTGAGCTTCTTTCAAAGTGTCTTGAAGGAATTTAGTATGCCTCTTCCTTGAAGTAGCATCCCATGTAGGGGACTCCTCCTGCTTAATCCCACCACTTGAAAATTGAGCACCTAAAGATGATGATCCCGAGGTCGTATGAGAACCAGGAGACTGAGAAATAACACCCCATGAACTGGTAACCCTAGGACTAGTAATCTGTGACCTTGTCGCATGTGGACTAGTAGCCCCTGAAGCAGGTGGTCCTGAACTCTGTGACACAGTATTCTACAAAGGACTCATGAGTAAAATCACAAATTTGGGTAGCACTTTCATGAGAATCAAGTCGTGAAAATTTCTAATGGAAAATTTTTGACCAAACTCTTGAATTTTTTCTGCCAAAACATCTTCTAGCCGAAATGTTTTTTCGGCTGAAATTTAAATCTAATGACACCCTTGAAAAATATAACAACAATTTTATATCTAAAGTTAGTTTTTTCCGTTAAAACTAACTTTCGACCGAAAAAAAGTAACTTTCAGCCGAACTATGAGTTCGGCTGAAAACCTGTAACTATGTCACTTTCCAGAAAAATATGTGTTCACTTTAGCTTACTCCAACTTAGGAAGGAGTGGACTCAAAATATTGTGAGTCTAGTTTCAAAACTAGTACCAACATTTTTTAGAATTGAATGGTCTTTCATTTGATACAATTTGTATTCAATTTAATTGTTTTTTAGTATTTTTAATTAATTTTATAAAAACATGACTGTAGATTCTTTTGAGATGACATAATGATTCAGTGAAATGAAAAATCAATATCTACAATAATACACAACCGAAAATTATGGAAATTTTATATTACAGAACCTTTCATTGTCCTCTTCAAAAGGATATTTTTATATTTTACTTTTAAATCAAAATTAAGGCACATAGATGGAGTCTCATTAAACATGTTTAAAATCAACAACTTTTTCAAATTGGTCAAATTAAAAAAATTGTAGAAATTATAATATTCATCCATTAAATTCAAAAATATAGTCATACTTTAATAGAGTCTATTTAGATTGTTGTAGTATATTTTATTTTTCATAAACACAAGTTTAATAATAAATATATTCATGTCGCAAAACATAACTCATTATCAATCCCTTCATTTTTAAGGAACATACTGTCAAACAATCGTTACACTACTACATATGGGGAGATTATTCCATGAAAATTTTCCAGGTTTCCATTATTTTCATCTTTTTTTTAAATAGGGTGGGATTTTCGTCGATATTGCCACGAAAGTTCATCGCAGTATCCACAAATAGGTTATTTTAACTTGGTTGGGATTTTTGTCGCTATTGTCACAAAAGTTCGTCACTATTGCCACGAACTTTCGTGGCAATAACGACAAAAAATTTGCCTATCTCATTGGTCGATGTTAACGGCTAGTTGACTATTTGATCTATAAATACCTGACTTTAAGAGACTTTGCGACACAATTACTATAGTTGTGACATTGTTCTTGGCTTTTGCTTGAGCTATTTATTTTTTCTGTCACCCACCGGTTGAACAAATCCAATTCTCGATCTACATAGCTCGGATTTTGAACTTGCAAGGTTAGTATGTTTTTTTTATTGATGTACTCATTTAACTTCTAAGTTTTTGTTCAAATTTCCAAATTTCATGTAGCTTGTTTTTTCCTTGATAATATATTATATGTGTAGTACCATATTTCATGTCTTCTATTTTTGGATCTGGTTAGTATATTCTATGGAAAAGGGTATGTGGATTCTATAATATTCTAGGTTTATGGAATCCACATACCCTTTTCCCTTCAATTTTAGCTAGAATGTCTCTCTCTTTTCATTGATAAAGATATGGAAGTGCTCTTGAAACTCAACCCTGATCGAAGAAATGATAGTAATTGATTGTCATTTTCTTCTCTCTTTTATTTTTAAGAACTAACAAAAAAACACCAACAAAGCTTGATTGAATCTTTGATACCACTTGTTACATCCCTAGTACCCAAATGGGATCACACTTGCATAAATTGAAAATAATATAAAAGTGACAATAATGGTTGGTATACTTGCACACCTAATTGTTATCTAGAACTTACTAATTCAATTAAATGAAGGAATAAATCTTCATGAATAAAATCTTGAAGTTGATTGTTATATTGATGAATGATAAGTTATGGAGGAAACTCATGTTTATAACAATAAGATACATAAGCACTAACCCTAAACTTATGTTAGGTATATATGTCGTTATTATATAAAGGAAACATTTGTACACATATGACATTATTATAAAGATGTTATCTATGTCGTGATTAGGCACATAACAATCACTTTTAAGTAACCACCTCCAACCATCTTAGCTTATGGTTAGCCACCTTTAACTTTATTAGCTTATGATTAAGAACCTTTAACAAATGAACTTATGATTATATACCATACTTTTCTAATACAAATAAAGTATATTTGTTTCAACTTTCTCAATAAAATCCACATACCCTTTTCTTATATGTGATGTTTTTTTCTCTCAATTTTTTATAATCACACGCAATTCTAGATGTAGTGATTAACTTTAGTTTGTAGTTGATGTAACTTGTTTATACACTATTAATAAGGAGTATCTAACATAAAAAAAAATCATGACAAAATCATCTACGATAACATGATGAAATCTACTAGTCAGAAAATGAAAAATGAGAACATGCCAAAGTGTCTTAGAAAATAAAAATGTGACCACTGTAAGTAGCATAAAATTGTGACCATTGTA
This sequence comes from Picea engelmannii, assembly GCA_009831015.1. Taxonomy (NCBI): domain Eukaryota; kingdom Viridiplantae; phylum Streptophyta; class Pinopsida; order Pinales; family Pinaceae; genus Picea; species Picea engelmannii. The sequence goes on along the minus strand of ML790883.1, from coordinate 1,021,180 downwards.
TGTAGATGCAAATCCACACATCATAATTTAAGCCAACCCAACCCAATTGTGGATGACAAGTGGTTGGCATTCTTTTTTTAGTGGTGAATTTCAAAGATTGACATTTTGTCTACAAAACAACCTAGAGGCTAGTGTATGGTGTCGAGTGATTCAAGTTTGAGAAATTTTGACCACTTTTGTTAAATGGTGTGTAATTATTTTCCATGGTGATTTAGTACACACTACTCTAAAGTAAAAATTGAAGCATATTGATCTTAATAGTTAATCGACAATAATAATAAAAAAGCGTGTCAAAATGTATTTGAAGAAATAATTGTGAGAATTGTAGGTCACTGTAAATAAACATATCATAATTGAAAGGAGTAGCTAAAATATAAAAATTTGACAACTTGTTGTTTGGTATGGTGTAGGTAAGACAATTACTTGTCAAGACAAGGATTTGTCACTATGAACAAAAATGACAGGAAGATTGCTCGGTTAAGAGCGACATTAGAGGTGAAGGGCGAAGCAAAATGTTATTTCCCTTGCTATGATTGCAGAGGTTTGCAAAAAAAAAGACTTTTAATAACAACAACTCAAAGACATTGTAGGGAGAAGGGGCACGCCGAAGGGGGTTATGAATATCGTCCCTTGGTAAGAGGATTCAATATTTAATGTATTCTCTGTAATAGTCAGTATGTCATGAATTTTAGTAATATTTCTTATCGAGATTTTTATATTTTCTATACACACTTAATTTTTCTACGTTGTTTTTAAATATATAGACAATGCCCCCAAAATGTCGACCTCCAAAGAGTTATTTTCCAAGTACTAGCAGAAATACTCTTTTACTGGGTGATGAACTTCGAGATTAGAATATTGAAGCTACTGATCAAGTTATTAATGATGATATGGATGGAGATAATGTTAGTAATTCAAATCAGGAAGATGAGATACATAGATTGATCCAATACACATTTGATCCAATGGATGAGGACAACCAGGATGATAGTCATGATGTTGATCCTCTACTCGAGAAGTCACGTCAACCTCTTTATGAAGGCTCAACAAAAAATCTTTTATCTGTTATATTGTTGTTGGTGAACCTGAAGGTTTTGAATGGTTTATCAAACACATGCCTCACACATATACTAAGGTATTTAATTTGTTAATTATTTATGCCTGCATGTTCACAAATACTTAAAAGGTCAATTTTTTCCTATATTGCTATTGTTTTCTAATTTGTAAATTTGTTTATTGGATGAGATATCGATGCTTAATATTGTTTACATTGACTTATTATTTAGAATTTTGTAGATTATTAGGTGAAGTTCTATTACCGACGTCATATATTTTGCCACGCACACATCGAGAAATATCTGTGATTATGAAAGAAATTGGAATGGACTATCAGGCTGTTGATGCATGTCCTAATGATCATATCATATATTATGGAAAATATGAATTAGAAAATGAATGCCCACAATGTCAAATAAGTAGATATCGAACCAATAAAGTGTCAAAGAAGGTTCCTCACAAAGGTCTTCGTTATATTTCGATAATTCCACGTTTCCAACGGTTGTTCAGGTGCCAAAGTATAGCATAGTTTATGGATTTCCATGCAAAGAACAAAAGTCGAGACGATGTTCTTTGAATGCCTGTAGATGGTTCTGCATTGAACTACATCGAAGAAAAGTGGCCAATTTTTAAAGAAGAACCTTGTAATGTTAGACTTTCATTGGCAGTTGATGGTGTCAATCCATTTTGAGAGCTTCATTCTACATACTCAGTGTGACCTGTTTTTGTTATAAACAATAACCTTCCTCCTTGGATGCCAATCAAGAGAGAGAACAGAATGATGGCAATGATTGTTCCAGGTATTTAATTATCTTTTATTTGCTTTAAAGTATGACAAAATATTTCATTTCTTTGTTTCGTGCATGGTAATTATTTCTTTTATATATAACAACATCTAGATAAGTATAATTAATCATGCAGTTTGTTGAACCAATTAGGTAGGTACCAGGTTAAATATATGAACGTATATATTGAGCCTCTTATCAATGAGTTGTTGAAGTTATGGGTTGGCATCACTATGTATGACATCTCTAGACCAATAGGGAAAAACCGATTTCAATTCCATGGAATATTATCATGGATAATTCATGATGTTCCCGGGTTAACACATTTTTGTGGTATATTGTTACTTTATTTTGTGATTTAATATTATATATATTTATTGAAAACATCATGCATTATTTTAAAGTGTAACTCTAATTTGACTCTACATTAATTCATATATCTTGTAGGTCTTCAAACAAAGGGTAAATTTGCATGCCCAGTTTGTGGGTTGAGGATAAAATCTTGTCGTTCAAGGAGTTTAGGAAATGAAGTGTTTGATGAGTATAGACACTTTCTACCTAAGAACCATAGTTATCAAACTACGAACAAAACAAATTTCAATGGTAAAGAAGAAAATGGAAAAAAAACCATGAATAATGACACCTCACCTATGGAAGTTGGAATATATTAGAAATCATCAAGGTACGCAAATTATTTATGTATGACATATTATATAAATCTTTGGTTAATTTCATTAGTATTAATTTCATTTGGTCCCATTAATTAGTGTTAATTTCAATTTGTTGATGTTTCATGAATGTCGTTAAGGCACGAATGGGCTTCCACGATGATTGAAAAGTTACCCAATGAAATTCAATAGATTTTCATACTACGAGCACCTACAAATAGTTCATCTGTTTGATACAATGCATATCGGGAAGAACATAACATAATTGTTATGGAGAATATTAGATGGAAGGACTGACAAAGAGAAAATTGGAAAGATTTGTTGTGACATCCAGGAAGCTAATCACGCATTGCAAAGTGCTATTATTAATTCTAATGGTGATGGTCATGAACATAATACTAGTCTTCCTTGGTTATTGACGGAACAATAGAGAAATATTGTAAGAGAGGTCATTCGAAAAATTAGGTTTTCGACGGGGTTTTCGTCGAACATACAAAATATCTTAACGAAAAAAGGTGATTTTGGTGGGGTTAAAACACATGACTGGCATACGTTCAGTAAGGTAATTAGTAGGTTATAATATATTTCCTTATTGGTACACATTTTTTGGAAACAAATAATAATTATTTGTTTATTGTTACAGTATATTCTACCTTTATCTCTCCCTGATGACTTTGACAACAACATAAAACAAATTAGTTATGTACTTGGAAAATACATGAGGTAAGTATTGTTTTATAAGGAAAATGTACTTCTTATATGATTTCTAGCGGAACTTATTGACATATTATGTTTTATCTGCAAGTTTATGTATGCCTTGATATTATTTTATTGCATCAACATTTGTAGGTGGCTATCATCAAAAGAAATCCATAAAGAAGATATATAGTATTGGAAGAGAGAAATTCCCCGACTAATGTGTCAAATGCAACAGTATCTACCTCCATCATTTTTCAATGCACAAGAACACTACCTCATACACCAAGTTGAGGAGATTGAATTATGTGGACCAGTACACACAAGGTCGATGTGGATGGTGGAGAGGCAGTTGAAGTCATTGAAGGCTTTTGTTAGACAAAGAGCACGTCCGAAGGGTTATGTAGTTGAGGGATATATGGTATATCAATGCATGGTGTATATTAGTCAATATCTACCTAAATTAGCAGAAAATATGAATGTGCCTCGCATTTGGCATCTCGAATCCATCAACAAATTTGAAGGGGAGGTCCTATTGGGGAAAAGTAAAATGAGGACTATGAAAGGTAATTATTAGATGTTGACGTAGATTTAATATATTACAGATTTATTAAATTATTCTTTTTTTAAGAATAGAAAATTAATGATGTTAAATTTTTATGCTATCATATAGTTGCTCGAGAGTGGGATGCTTTACATTTATACATTGCAAACAACCTTGATTGGATGGAGCATTTGATAGAATATACTGAAGAATACTTCGGTAGGTTATCATGGGAAGGGTTGAGTAAGATTATTAAAACAACGCATCTTCATCGAGATCAATTTCCTGATCTTACATCAAGGGAAGTTGATTTAGCCTTTGGTTTAAAAGATAAACATGCAAGTTAAATATTTTGCCCACATTTTCCTAGTTTTTTCCCAATTTTTCAATGTATTTGGTTTGTTTAATTTTTGAAATATATATTTAGTAAGTCCTATATGAGGATTATTAATTGGCAATGTATTTTTTACTTGTTGTCCATGTTGCAGTTGAAAAATCACAAGGATATGTGGTGTATTGGTCGTAAATTCCGTATCAAAATGTTGGATGATAAGATGAAAACCTCAGATTGTGGGATAATTGTAGTGTTTAAGGTCACCAACATTTCCTCTAGAAGTGACAAAAATCCGGAAGAAACTGAGAATAGGTACTATGGCCATTTGGAGGATATAATTGAGTGTGATTTTAATTCCTTTAAAATAATTTTGTTTGAGGTTAAATGGTACAGGCTACAGATGCATGAACGTGATCCTGAAAGAACTGTTATTGAGCATGATAATGGATTTACCATGGTTAATACAAGGGAATTTGAACCAGGTACACAACCTTATGTTCTTCCAAATCAATGTGAGAAAGTATTTTACTCAGATGTTCCTAGTAAAGCAGGTTGGTAATACGTTGTTAGATATGATCCAAGAGGAAGACCAGTAAAGTATAATCATGTATCTGAGGATGAAGATAATAACAAGGAAGAAGATCATGATTATGCATATCAGGAGCAGGTGGCTCATGTAGTCGATGTGTCAGACGAAGAAGTTGAAGAAGTTGATCATCAAAATGTAGGAGACGACGATCTCATTGACAATATCGATAGCTATATTGGCGAAAATGACATTGATGATGATGTTGATACAGATGAAACTTTCACCAATATCGATTCTGAACCAGATCCTGATACAAATGTTGAGATGGATGAAGAATAATATGACTGATATTTAATTGTTGAAAAGAAGAGGTATGTGTTTATATATTTTATATGATATTTATATGTTTTTATTTTGTATAATATAGTATATGATACATGTTCTTTAGAATTTCAAATTAGGTAATATGGGGAGA
>ML790883.1:1004884-1016002 GCA_009831015.1 Picea engelmannii | reverse complement strand
TCCACCTTCATTTGGTTGCCCCTGTTTAGTAGAGAATGAACTATTCTTGAAACCAAGAGGAGCTTTGTGCGAATGCGCCTAATCATACCAACAATGTAGGTATGTCCCTCATCAATTCAAACTGTGAATGGGGCCAATTTTGAAATTTTTTCGAATTGTTTCTGAATGCATTGAAATTTGACATGGATAGACTATTCGCATGCCTTAACAATATGGGAGGGTTTATGGACTCAAATTTGACTCACACACCCACTTTCTTCCATTATCAATTCATCATGTAAACCATAAACCCTAATTTAGTGGAGTCATTGATTTGTTGGGTTTTAGTGTCCCAGTGAATGGATGCATTGTTGTTGACATTGAATGGGACAACACATGTACCTTCTTAATTTTCTTCCATCACTTGATGTGGGTCTGGTCATTCCTAACCTTGAATTGAAAGTTTTCCCTAGTCTTAGTCATCACCCTTCATGACAGTTGTCACCCAATGATCATTAGATCACAAGGTTGGAGGCATATGGGCATTGGGATCATGAGGCTTTATAACCCTACATTAAAAAGAGACATTAATTGAACTTTGACTAGGTTGAAAGGTCTGTGCAATTTAAAATACTAACAACCCAAAATTAAAAGGGATCAATACACAGACTGTCAATGAGAGGTGATCTAGCCGTGGTGTGTAGGAATAGGCTTAGCACCTTCAAAATAATCATTCTCCAAATATCTTATAAAAATTTTACAAGGAAATTGTACTAGGACTAGACACGGGCAACAGTGACTTGTGAATGGGGCCAATGTTGAAATTTTTTCAAATTGTTTTTGAATGCATTTAAATTTGACATGGATAGACTATTCGCATGCCTTAACGATATGGGAGGGTTTTTGGACTCAAATTTGACTCACACACCCACTTTTTTCCATAATCAATTCATCATTGAGGGTCTATATGGAAATCGTCGTAATACACATCCAACCTCGAGGTTTCGTGCACCAAATGGATTATTAGAGTACTATAATAAAACAAGGTCTCGAACTATCGATGGAATACAAAGTATTATATTGGGTTTGTCTTTTAATGAGCATTCATTATGGTGGTCCTCCATCCTTTGCACAAAGGAAAAACCTTCATCGAGACAACCTAGTTCTCAACCCTAAGAGGCATTAACATGATTAGAGATGTTTTTGTCTCCGAGACTTGGGACAATATTATGTGTATGATGGTCTCTTTCCTTAGAAGATAATGATTCCACTTCTTCACTACTTTCACAAGAACAAAGAGTTCTTTATCATACGTGGGGTAGTCCAACATTGCTCCATGCAACAATTTTGAATGGTAACACAACAATCATCCCTGCAGGAGCATCACCCCTAAAACATACCGACTTGCATTTGTTTCTAGTTCAAATGGTCATCATAAATGGTCATCAAGAACATGAAAGTTGTAGGTGCATTACATAAACCCAAATGTATCACTAACCATTCATACCAACATTGTTGCCTTGTCTTGAATGTTATTTTCCACATATTTTGCTTTGATCCTTCATCCAAGTCTTGTCTCACCCAACCCAAGTGATATGGTTGTGAATGACCATGAGTCTCTAGGCCAATATTTTAAACTAGTTGTGTAGAGATCAAATTCAATTGTGAATCGAGATCAAACAAACAATCCACTTTAGCTTGTCTCATGTGGATATAGTCATGGAATAATTTGGTCATATATTTTTGCTTTTTGGGACTGTCATTGATTAATGCTACCTCTTTTTGAATGGTAGTGCAACTAATTAATGCTACCTCCTTTTGAATGGTAGTGCAACTACTTCTTCTTTTAGATTTTAGAAGTGCTCGGGGCATTTATCAAGGTGTAATTTCTAGTAGTCTTGGTGTGTCACTTTCTCTCACAAGACTTGTAATACATGGTGGGAGGTGTTGTTTCTTGCATCATTTCTACAATCTTCTTCACAACCTACTTTGTCTTCTTCCCATAAATGAGACCTTGAACCACCAAAAATGAGCTCTCGAAGGCATCCTTTGCCAATTAGGTATATAGGTAACACTAACATTCTTGAGCACTAGGTATGGGTCTCAAGGCCTTGACATGGTCAAGGGAGGAAACATGAACTTTAGGCCTTAAAGGAAGCTTTCAACGAGCCAGGGCCAATAAGGATGCCTCGTATAACCAAACAAGGCCTTCTGAGGGTATTCCAACCTATGGTTGGGGATGTCAGTGCCACTAGGTGTTTTTGAGTAGTAGGTATGTGTCTCAAGGTCTTGGAGATGATATAGGGAAGAAGGCCATGCCTTAGGTTCTAAAGAAATATTTGAGTCATCTAGAGCCATGAACAATGCCTCAAAGTACCACACATAAACTCGAGAGGGGTATCCTTGGCCTCTAAGAAATGATATTAGTGCTCTCACAAGGTTTTGAGCATTAGCTATGGGTCTGAAGGCCTTGATATGGTTGAGGGGGGATTCCAAGGCTTAGTCGAAGTACAAAGATTCTAGGCATCCATGGCCAAACATGACACCTTAAACTAGCACACCCAATCTCTCAAGGTTTAAGGAAACTTCTAAGGCTCAAATTTCATGAATGACACCTCAAACCACCATAGATGACATCTCGAGGGTATCTTTGGCATTCAAGTGGGAGTATGGGCATCAATAGGATATTTTGAGCACTGGGTATGGGTCTTGTGTCCTTGGACAAGATTGAGAGAGGAAACCCAAGCCTTAGGTCTTAAAGGAAGTTTCTAGGTATGTACGGCCTACAACGACATGTTGAACCATAATATTATATATAATATATATATATTATATATAATATATATATTATATAATTTATAAATTATATATTATAAATTATATAATTTATAATGTATAATTTATAAATTATATATATATTATATAATATATAAATTATATTATATATAACTATAATAAAAAAAAATAAACAAATAACAAAACATAGTTTTGAAAGAAAAAAAAGAAACACATTTGAACTCAACTCTCGCGCAAGCTAGCTGGAGCCGAACTTGGGCGCACATAGAGTAGAGAGGAGGGTGCACATAGAGGAGAAGGAGGGCAGGCAGAGTAGAGAGGAGGGTGCACACAGAGGAGAAGGATGGGAGGTTAGGGCACGCAGAGGAGGTTAGGGCGCGTAGAGGAGAAGGAAATAGTTGCACCTGTCGAGGGCCATCTGTAAAATCGATCAAGTGAAATTGACACTAAGGGAGAGGGCGAGGATGGTGAGTAACTGTGAACACTTCATGAATTTACATTTTTAATGGGAGAATAGTCTTTTTGTTTTTATAAGTTTGCATTAGTTCCATTTTGTGTTGGAAGGAGAGGGAAATCTCTCAGATGTGAGTAAATCGCCCCCACAAATGTGTTGGTGCGTCGAAATGTGAGTAAATCTCTCCCACAAATGAAAATATGATTCATGTAGCCACAAATTTTCCAATATGGAGGAAAAAACGCCCCAAACTCTCTAACTCATCCCCCCCAAATCTAGAAATCGACCTCCTCAATATTCATCATATTCCCACAACAAAAAATCGCCCTCCATTGAAATAAATCGACCCACATGGTCTGAGTGGGATGATTGGGTATGAGAGGGGCTAGGTGGCTCCTTTCTCATGTTAGAGTAGGCCCCACCCCAAAATTTCTAGTAGTTGTTGTAAATTCACCATTTCCATTTGAATCTTTTGCACTTGCATTTTGATCCACAAGAATAGGCTTGCACAAATTAGTGTGTTGTCACACCACGAGAAAGTTCATGAATGCTCTATCTTATTAAATATGATTTCATTAAGTTTCCTTCATAGAATAAAGAACTTCAACTTGAAAATTTTTCTAGCAAAATGGAACTCTATATCCCAAGGAAGACAATTTCCTTATAGGGTTCTCTTCCATGTAATGGAGCGTAGGAGATATTGAGAACACATTGAGTCTACTTAGGCCCAAGCAAAGTTGGTTAAGTGAGAAAATTGTAACAAGGGTTTCAAGGTTTTGAATTTCTTGTAATGGAGACAACACTAGTTTTGGAATCCGAGGTACATTAGGCTTTTATCTACAGGCAGATCCCCCAACACTAAAGACCAAATGAGAAAATCTTTCTTTGGTTCTAGTGCTAGCTTCCAAAGGCTTCACTATTGAAAGAGCCAAGTTTTCTTCTTGGACTTGACTTGTGAAATCTTATTCAGACATCCCTCAAGGAAAGGCTTAGCACAAAGCCACTTGTAGCCAAAAGTAGGCTTATATTTCATGAAATTTGTATGGATCCTACTTTGCTAGTCTTCCACTAGGTGCAGGGTGATTGCAAGCCTAAATTGAGGAAGAGAGCATCCAGGATTAGGATTTGAACTCATTCCAGGATAGGCCAGTTTGAAGTTACCTGAGCTCTCGCCATGGAAGCCAATCCCTTGTTTGGTTGTCCAACAAATCATTGGCCCTATATGAAACTATATGCAACTATATGACAATTTTGTATGAAACTATATGCAAATATAGACAACACAATCTATATTTGGATTAGTCTAAACCTGAATTTACTTCTGAAGTTGAGAAGCAAGGGCTTAACTTGTGGCCACATAGTATTTTAATACACTTTGACAACACAAATCATGGAATACCAAGAAAAGAAAGGTAAATGAAGAGAGTGAGAACAAACTATTGATTCTCACCCACAACCCTGATCATCCAAGTAGTTCATTAAAATTGTGATCAATCCTCATACTACCAATCAATATCAAGGAAATCAACAAACATACAAAATTTTGCAATCCTAATACCTGCCAAATCACTCTACCATCCAAAGTCCAAAGCAATAAACCATAGTCCATGCAATATATGTTCTTCATCATCGTTGTTGAGGTCAAACACTTAGTTTGCAGTGCTAGGTTGGGGTTGCATATCATATAGTTTAGGCTTCAAATAGAAATAAACAATGCACTAAAACACTTATTCTTCCAGGCAACTATCACCATGAAATAACAAGGAAAGCACTCCAATACAACCATTGAAACAAAATTGTAACAAATCCATATCTCCATAGAAATAAAATGATGCCCCAAGTTGGAGAGTAATCAACAATGTACCTAAGAAAAAAGAGTGATTTCTTGAATGTACCTACAAAAAATTAAAGTAGAAGAAAACTGAACCTTTAAAATTTTTGAAGAGGATAAAATGACAATGCATATGCCATTTAATTAATCTCACAAAAGAGTTAGACATCAATCCAGTTTTCAATGTTTCAGACAATTATACATATTATATAGATTCAAATGAAGAAATTGATTATGCTCGGGAGGTAACTTCACGAGAAATTACCAAAGAAGAAAAGAGAATAAATTGAAAGGGCCAGACACTAAGTTTACCAAATTTAGACACTACCGGGATAAATGAAAAATAACTATCCCTAAGGCATGTTTCCGATGAGGAGGCTATAGGTCAAAGGATCAAATATGGTCAAGTCCCTCAAGTTTACCAACCACTATTGTGGCCTACAGTTGAATTAATCTCTATTTGGATATTTTGGGGAAGAGGGGGTGGATCTCACCCTCTATCTATATATTCTAGGGAAGAGAGGGGGATCCCATCCTCTATATAGATATTCCAAGGAAGAGGAGGATCCTGTGGGGTTTCCCTTAGGGAAAAAATGAAAAATAATTAATGAAACACCATGAGAATGATATGACCAACATTAAGAGTTTGAACTGTGTCGTTTAGAGTATACTTTGGTAAGGGGAGGTTGATGCATGTGCATGCAAAAAAGATGATAAGGTAGGTACATGGGAATGGGAAGGGAAGACACAATGCATTGATAAGGTGCATGCACATGGGATGAGAAGTCCATAGTGAGTTAAGAAAAAATATTAAATTTGGAGCATCACTTGGTGCATGCATTAATGAGTTTTGCATATAAAAAATGAAGTAGAAAAGATACTATGAGAGCTACCATAAGATAATTTTGGGTAAGGACTATTTTATTTAATGACAAGTTTTGGATAAGTTAGATATATCATTAATGGGAAATTAGTCCGTAGGGTTAGCTCAATCAATTGGTGTCATTATTTCAAGGATGATGCTAGTAATTTAACTCATTGTGTAGGTCCCTAGTTCGATTTTTAAGTGTAAGGCACAATAATTTTATGCCACCCACTTTATACTGGGTACTATCCTGAGCATGGGGAAAAGTGCCCAAAGGTTTTCCAGGGAGTTATTTCCAAGGAAAAAAATTATCATTGGTGGATAATGATGGATGAGAACTTTATTTAAAAAAGGATGTGATGTACTTTCAAGAGGACCAAAAAAAATAGATAATTGTTAGTAAGAATGTTTTTAGTGAAAGTGATTTTGAATGTTCAATTTCCTTTGACTTGTAATTTGATTATGTTATGATTTGACTTTTCCCTTGTACTAGATTAAGGTGTGAGTTTGTAACTATATTCAAATATGCAACTTATCCAACTGCATGCAACTATGCAACTATATGCAACTTTATGCAACAATGCAACTTATGCAACTATATGCAACTATATTGCAACAATTTCGTATGCAACTATATGCAAATATGCAACTATATGCAACTAGGCAACTATATGCAACAATGCAACTTATCATGTTTTTTAGTGACTATATGCTACTTTATGCAACTATATGCAACTATATGCAAATATGAAACTTATCCAACTATATCCAACTATGCAACTATATGCAAATTTATGCAACAATGCAACTATATTGCAACAATTTCGTATGCAACTAACTGCAACTATGTAACTATATGAAACAATGCAACTTATCATGTTTTTTAGTGACAATATGCAACTATATGCAACTTTATGCAACACTGAAACTTATGTAACTATATGAAACTATATGCAACTTTATGAAACAATGCAACTTATGCAACTATATGCAACTATATTGCAACTGTGTTGGTACCAAAAACGTATATTGGCACAATAACTTATCTTCTTGTTTTAACGAGTGTAGTTACCACCAAATATGTATTTGTCAGATCTATATTCCTCGAGTGATGATCAAGATATGCTAAGAGAGGTTGAAAGTGAGACGTGTTGTACTAGATCTACCGATTCTAGATCAACTAGATCTGAAAAGGTAAGGAAAATATTTTGTATACGCATGCAATGTTTTATTGCCAATGGAGGGTCATGTAATTATGATGTTGAGAGAATATATGACATTGAGTTTCCCTTGAGGTATAAACATCTAGTGCAATGATGGGAGCCTAAGGAGCTACCTGAAGTGGACACAGATTTCTTCATCGGTGGGAGGATGTATCACATTGCTCCTTAGTCCTTACATGGATTGGGGTTATTTTCCATGGATGGCATAAAGGTTGGCTATGACACTATAACTAAATTGATGGAGTATGTCGGACCATTATACAAATACAATCATTGGTTGATGTTGGTCCGATATACGCAAAGTATGCGGAGATACATAGTTGCTGCAAATTATATACAACTAGTAGATAACAATCAAAATAAAGGGGCAACTATTTATATTGATGGAAGGCCAAAAGATACTGGAAACATTGAGGGATTTATAAATCGTACACGACCAGTGGCAAGAACTAAGAAACCAAATTGCATATTTGAGGGACGGGAAGGAAATCGTATATTTGTATGTACAACAAAAACAATAGTTCCAGTTGAAGAGTTGTTGATCGATTACAAATTAAATCGAATAGATGGAGGGGTGCAACTATGGGGGTAAATATCTTACATACCATTCAACTCAACCTTTGATCAATCATTGTTACAATTTATCGCTGTAATATTTCAATATTTCAATTTCAATTTTTTACAATTACTTTCATAACTCTTGTTGATTAATTTATTGTGTCAACATCTATCCAGGGTAATCGTGAGATATCATAGGATACATATGTCCAGGGTGACCGTGGAAAGGCGCCCATTGTGCCTCAGCAGGTAAATGTTAAATACAGTAACAACTTTTGACTATAACAACTAAATTTCAGAAATTTCATTATTTTTTTTTTCTGATATTACTGCAATATTTCCTTTTTTTAATGTTACAGGTGAATTTCTTAACTTTTATTGATTGATTTAATGTGCCAACATCTGTCCAGGGTGACCATGGCATAAAATCACCCGCTACATCTGTCCAGGTTGACCATGGAAAGGCACCTGTTGTTCCTCACCAGGTAAATGTTAAATACAGTAACAACTTATGACTACAACAACTAAATTTATGAAATTTTGTCATTGTTTTTATGATATTACTGCAATATTTCATTTTTTTAATGTTACAAGTGAATTTCATAACTTTTGTTGATTGATTTATTGTGTCAACATCTGTCTAGGGTGACCGTGTCCGAAAATCACCCGCTACATATGTCCAGAGTGACCGTGGAAAGGCACCCGTTGTGCCTCACTAGGTAAATGTTAAATACAATAACAACTTATGACTACAACAACTAAATTTCTCAAATGTTAAAGTTCATCTCATTAATTTTATTCATCAATGTATTATGGCATGGTTAATGTGGGAAGGATCCCACTGAGGATATTGATGAGGACGAAATATTTTATTTGAGTGACCTAATGACAACTGTAATGAAGGCCTTGAAGAAGGATAACATAGAATATCTAGGTTTTCTTAGCAAAATACCCCTGATAGAGGAGGATAGGGAAAGAATTGTAGAGCTACAAAATACAATAACTAATTTTGGGGTAAGTGGCATCTTCACATATTTTTATCAACTATGACAATTTCATATCCGTTTTTTTGTTTTATATTTTGTATATGATCTGATAAAGTAAATTTTTCCGTTTGTAGGATTTTTTAAACCCCGGGCGTGGGGAACCTGTCGATCCTGCAACTTCTATAGGTAGCAGTGATGGTCCAATGCAAAACAAATGTCGACATAGAAAAGTGAAAGTGAGGATTTTTGAGCCTCCTTAGGTTCCCTTCAAATCCATTGATGAGCGAAATGATTTTGACCGGCATGACATGCCAGAGCATGATGAGATGAAGCGTGGGAATCCACATGACTCCAGAGAGGAACGTACTGTAGATGGAGACGATACTATTTCATCACTGTAGCAAGCTCCCTATTTCAACTATATTCAAATATGCAACTTATCCAACTATATGCAACTATATGCAACAATGTAAATTATGCAACTATATGGAACTATATTGCAACAATTTCGTATGCAACTATGTAACTATATGCAACTACGTTGCAACTTATGCAACTATATGCAACTGTGCAACTTATCCAACTATATGCAACTATGCAACTATATGCAACTTTATGCAACGATGAAACTTATGCAACTATATTGCAACAATTGTGTATGCAACTATATGCGAATATGCAACTATATGCAACTAGGCAACTATATGCAGCAATGCAACTTATCATGTTTTTTAATGACTATATGCAACTTTATGCAACTATATGCAACTATATGCAAATATGCAATTTATCCAACTATATGCAACTATATGCAACTTTATGCAACAATGCAACTTATGCAACTATATGCATATATATTGCAACAATTGTGTATGCAACTATATGCAACTATATGCAACTATATGAAACAATGCAACTTATCATGTTTTTTAGTGACAATATGCAACTATATGCAACTTTATGCAACAATGAAACTTATGCAACTATATGAAACTTTATGCAACAATGCAACTTATGCAACTATATGGAACTATATTGCAACTATATGAAACTATATGCCACTGTGTTGGTACCACAAACGTATATTGGCATGATAATAAATCATTTCATTAACAACCTATAGGTCCCCCTTGTCTAGTTGTATACTAAAATTCCCTTTCCCAATATGCTAGTTGGATACTACAATTCACTTTCCCACTATGCTATGGGAAATGCATGACAATGTTGCATCTAAGTATAATAATATAAAAACTCTTTCTCCAACCACTAAGACGGATTTTCGTAAGCCTTTTGACAATCTAACTATTCATTTTCAAAAAATGTACATTACTAAGATGGATTTTCATAAAACTTTTGACATTTATGAGTATATGATTTGTGGCCACCCTTCATAAGGCGTTTTTATCGTCAAGTTATTTGTCAAATTTTATATGTAGATATTGATATATATGCCAAGTTCCATGTGGTGTTTTTATTGTCTAATTTATTTGTTATTGCCAAATTTAATGTGTAGATTGCATAAATGCCAAGTTCCATGTGGTGTTTTTATTGTCTAATTTATTTGTCAAATTTAATGTATAAGTGGTTGTACAGTACATTGAGTGTACACTCTTTACCTAGATCAAATTTAAACTATAAATCAAGAACCCTAAAGAGGTATTTTAAATATAATTTTGGTTTACTTGTAGTTTTTTTTATAAAGAAGTATAACTATTTTAGAGAGCCCCTATATACAAAGTCTTTATCCATATCCTCATTGTGGAAAATAAATTAGAAAAGATCCCTCACTTCATTCATTTCCATAATCCTAACCTTATTGCTATCCCTAGTCCAAATCCTAGTTCCTATTAAACAATGCATGAGGCTAATCCCAATAATCTAGACCCCTCCTCTCATCCCACATGTTAGTGCAAGTATTATAAGGCTCCAAAGGAAACTACTACAAAATGCTTATTCTTATAATAATAATTCATATCAAAATCCTTGTACATAGATGAGAAATCCTTTGATGATCCTAGGGTGCACCAATATTTGGACACTTCTCCCCAACAAAAAACAATCCCTATTCCAAACTCTATTGAAAAAGATCCCTCATTACTCATAATGACGAATGAAATTTATTCCCCTCTCCAAGTCTCCTTTTTACTCATAATTGTTAGATCAAAGACCAACTTGCCACTATAATCCTTGACAATTGTAACCAAAATAATCGCATTTTCCATCACTCCTCACCCCTCTCCTTATCATTGGGGATTTGTACAATAGGACATAACTCATCTTCTTATTAATAAACATTGTGGAGTCACCCTTGTCATAGGGATTTTTCAAGAGAATGTTGAATGTTATGTATCTCCCCTTGATTACTCTAATTTACTCTTGAACATATCATATGAACAACAATGAAATGCTTTATAAGATGTCCATTG
>ML790883.1:992425-1004834 GCA_009831015.1 Picea engelmannii | reverse complement strand
ATGTGACCAAGACATCCTACATAAATATCTTTCTCTCTTAGTTGTACCTCACATCCAACCATTTCATATGGTTTCACTTTATCTCTTCCACACATTCCAAATGATACCTTCTCATCCTTCTACCCCATCAAAAACAATGAAATAATTTATAAGATGCTCATTGCAATACTTATCAACTCTATAAAGATGACAAAAACTATGAACTCACCTCTTGCAATACCTCTTCCTTATAATGTTAAGACCCAACAAAACATAATACATAAATACCTTTCTCTCTCACTTTTACATCACATCAATCCATCTCATCTCATATGGTTGCACTATCCCTCTTTCAAACTCTCTAAATAATACATTCTCATCCTTCTACCTAGATGCACTCTCACTCTGTTATTCTCATTCTAAATCCCAAGCCTCCCCAATGATTTTTAACTCAATATTTTTTTTTTCTACCACACACCAATTAACAAAATACATATATGATCTATTATACCTAGTTCCATAATTTCTTTCCCTTGTCCTCTCGCTAGCTACAACAATGATAATTACAATACTTTTACCAGATAATGTTTGCACAATGTAGGATTTGCAAGAACTAGCACCCAACCACTACACTTTTGTATACAATAGTTTCTTCAGAAATTGTTCCTCACCAGCTATAATATTTATGGAATTATTAGCTAACTTTTCCAACAATTTAGAACTACATATATAGAGTTAGATTTACAACCATTTTTTCTTAAACAACACCACAGTCTTATCATTCTATTGCTATGTCTATTCAGCCAGATATTGTCCACATTGACTCTACACACATCAGATGACTTCTCTAGTTAGAACTACATACCTATATAGGTAGATGTACAACCATTCTTTCTTAAACAACAAAAACACCACAGCGTTAGCATTCTATTGCTACGTCTACTCAGCCAGATATTGTCCACATAGACACTACACCTCATATGGTTTCTCTAGCTAGAACTACATACCTATATAGGTAGATGTACAACCATTCTTTCTTAAACAACAACACCAAAGCCTTAGCATTCTACTGCTATGTCTACTTAGCTAGATACTGTCCACAACGACACTACACCCCAGGTGGATTATCTGGTTCTCCATCTTTAAATGTAAATCAAACATGGCTATATACATTCTCTTCATATGTATACTTCATCAGCATGGATGCACACACCACCAGTGCTTATTTGTACCATAGAACACATTCCATATTCATTGTGCACATTAATCATTGGAGTTTTCTTTTTTACACTCTAGGAGAAACACATTAGATCATGGACATGACATCTTCAATGGATACTGATCACCTCGGCCCTACAACAAGTCCTTCACATAAGCACACAAATAAGTATCAGTCCTAGATCACCACAAGCTCAGACTAGAACATCCTTACTATATTCAAATCCCATGCAATCTATTTTTCCACCAAGTCTATCATGTCCTTGAAAAATCATAGTTGCAAGAGATTGCAACAAAGCACACTCAGCCTTGTAGGATCATATCAATAGTTCATGCCATACCACCCTTTAATCTTTCCACCAAATCTATCACCTAGAGTAGTGTGATCACCCTTCATTTCAAAACATTGTGATCACACTAACTTGATTTGGTGTGAACTACCCTTCGAGTTAAACATTTCCATTTCTCTTCATTTATATGGTATCATGTACCTTCATTTGAATAGGGTGAGTTACCTTTACTTGAATAGGTGTAAGTGTCTATGTTTAAACAAGTGCTCCATTGTTTTGATCTACCATTATTTCAATGCGTTACAACTTTTTTCGTGGGAAAAACTTTGATTTCTTTCATTCATATGAGTGTGAGTAACCTTCATTTTTTTGGTAAGGGACTGACTCAACCACAAGGCTATGGGTCAATCACGAATCATGAATCCCAACATCCAACTTCTCAATATGGTATACCATATCTCATGTAGATTTTTTTTTTTTAAACTTAAAGGAAGCGTGGCAATATCGACGATAGTTCATTGCAAGGCAATGATTTTTTTGAGCAAGCATGGCAATAGAGACGAAAGTTCGTCACACTTTGCCACGGTTTTGCATCGCACACATAGCATCTGCATCGTAAGTTTTGTCTCTGCCAAACATTTTCGTCGCTATTACCACACTTTTGCGTCACAACTTTCCACAGTTTTGTGTTGCACGTATGGCATCTATGTTGTAATCTGTTGGTAATTTTTTTACTTTGGCACGATTTTTCATCCTTATTGCAACGAAGTTTCGTTGTTATTTCCACGCTTTATAAGGAAAACCTCTCTTTATGGTGATGACACGTGGAGCGCTAATTTCGTCGTTGTTTCCATAAACACCTAGTTTATGGATATAGTGATGAAAAATAGTCTTTTCTTTCATGGAAAGTGCGATGGATATGTGTGGCAATAGCAACGAAAAACCATGGAAAATTTGGTCATATGTAGTAGTGTTAAATTGACAGATCAAATTTCAATAAAAAAAATTAAAAAAAAATCAATAAAAAGCTAACAAAATCCATGACAAGTTTTGTTTTTACTATAAAGTGAAATTCTAAATAAAAAATACTGTTGTTTACTGGAAGTTGAAAAACTTCTGAAAATATATTTTATTTTCTCAAAAAATAAGGAAAATAGACACCCAAAACCTGAATTTGAGGAGTCTATTTCTCCCCTTGTTCAACATCCAGTGGCCTACTAAAGGCTCTATCCTCCTCAAATATTACATCCCGTCACACAACTGTCTTCCTCAAAGAGGGGATGTATATGTGAAAATCCTTTGAGGTCTCGCTATACCCAACAAAAACGCCCTTCTTTTCTGTGGGTTCTAGCTTTGTCCTCTTCTCAAAAGGGACATGTGAATATGTAAGGCACCCAAAAATCCTGAAGTGCTCAATATCAGGCTTCTTCCTATACAAATCCTCCTTAGGAGTCTTATCCCCCAAAACTATGTGTGGACTCTTGTTTTGTAGATAAATTGCAGTGTTGCATGCCTCATCCCAAAGAAAGAGTGGTAGCCCCTAGTCATGTAACATGGCTTTGACATCCCCAACAAAGGCCCCATTCTTCCACTCAACAACCCCATTCTACCGTTGATTGTAGGGAACAATCAATTCTCTCTTAATGAATTCTCTTGCACAAAAGTCATTGAAATCATTGGAGGTATACTCACCCCCGTTATCTGATCTCAACACTTTGATTTTATTCCTTGTTTAGTTCTCCACAAGAGATTTGAACTCTTGGAACTGCTTAAAGACCCGTCCTTTGGTATTCATGAATAAAATACAAGACTTCATGGATAGTTCATCAATGAAAATGACATAATACTCAAATCCACTCAAAGATGCAGAAGACATAGGACAACATACATCGGAATGAATCAAATCAAGAATACCTTCTACTTTATTGTCATTTCTTGGAAAGAAGCCTTGGTGTACTTACCAAGAGCACACCCCTTGCACACTTCTTGGTGCTATGTACTAAATTCTGGTACCCCTGTAAAAATATCTCTCAATATCTTTAGAGCCCCATGATGCAAATGGGCCATCCTCCTATGCCATAACTCACAAAGGCCATTGTTGCTAGTACTATGCATCAATGCTCTAATTGGCTAAAACATGATCTCAATTATAACTTCTCATGTTGGATCCCAATCACTTTGGATGAAGTGGCACTAGATCCATTATGGTATAAGATCACATTCACATCACATAACACCTCATATTACCTATCATAAATAGTGGAAACTGAAATCAAGTTCTTCTTCAATCCCAAAACATATAAGACATCCCTCAACAACATGGGAGGTAAAGAATCCCTCTAAAATGATATTTTCCCACTACCAACTACCTTGAACACTGATGCATCTCCAAGAACCACCTCAATATCCCCAATATCTATAATATATGTGAAATACTCACAAACACCTGTCATATGGTGGGAGGCACCACTATCAATGTACCAAATACTGGTAGATGATGTTGTACCAAATACTGGTAGATGATGTTATAGAGGAAAGACACACCAACAATGATATGGATTTATGAGCGGAACAAAATGAAACCACAGATTTATAATATTAACACAGAGAAACAGTGAGCAATAATAGAGATAGAGTAAAACTTGGTTTCTATTAAATAAGAAATATTTTGAAAACTAGAAAATGTAGACTGAAAAGAAGCTTGCTAGAATGGTGGCATCGTATCTCTGAGAAGAGATGTGATGGAAACACTCATTCACAAGAAGATGAGTATAATGAGGCTCTCAAGGAATTTTTACAATAAAAGTGAATGTGAAAACCCTAGACATCCAAAAAACTATCCTTAGGAGATGAAGCACCAAAAGTCATGTGGGTTGCGTTGGGGTAAGTTAGTACATCGACTTCTTGGGGTTTAACTTTTGCATACAAAATTAATTTAGAGAGCATGATAGCTCATTGGAAAGGTATTGATGAGGAGATTAATTTAGGGGGATCAATAAAATCCTTTGTATATCTTTGAGGTTCTTGATCGCGAAAAATCATGGTTTGGGCCCTCAAAATGGCCTCGGAAGTTCAGGAACCGAAAAACTGCTAAAAATAGTAAGTTACCAAAAAATTGTTTTGATTCAATTGGACAAGGTGAGTGGACACCAATATCCTCTTATATCAATATTCCCCCCTTAGGAATCAATGGTCTCCATTGCATTGAGTGCCCCCATCAGATGAGGAAAGTTCTGTTGAATTTGGCCCTGGGTGAGCCACTTGCCTTGGTGCAGAAGCTTCCCTCCTTTGACAACCCAATAAAGTTGGATCCTCTGCTAGCGAGTGACCTTGAATTGTGTGTCCATGGTATGATCATTGGATTCCTGTTCCATGCATTCAGGGTTGATATATGTTGTTTTCAACTGTTCTGCTATCTCTGAGGTGTCCAATAATGGTGGAAAATAAGGTCGAAGGAGGTCCACATTGAATATTGGGTGCAAGCCAAGGAATGGGGGAAGGTTGAGATCAAAATAATTTCCACCCACTTCCTTGGTGATGGTGTAGGGTCCATAAAGGAGTGGAAAAAGCTTCCAATGAGGCCCTGTAAAGCGTTCTCTCTTCAAGTGCAACCAAAATTTGTCTCCCACTTGAACTAGTGTGGCACCCGTTGTTGATCACGGTGTTGCTTGTACTTGGAATTGGACTTCTGTAAAATATCATGAACATGTTGGTGGATTTGTTAGATCTACTCAATAAACCAGGTGGCCTTGTCAGATCCATTTGGAGCATGTGACGAGTCTGCCTAGGTGGTCGCAAGGGGTAGTGCAACATCCATGGGATCCAATGGTTGAAATCCCAAACCCACCTGAAAGGGGTCATTATCGGTTGAGATATGTATGGATATATTGTACCTATGTTGAACATAGGGAAGAATATTATCCCAGGTGCGGGGGTGATTGGAATTGTACATGTGTAATATGTGGATGATCATCCGGTTGACGTCCTCAGTTTGGCCATCTGTCTGGGGGTGGAAGGCAATGGACTTGGTGAACATGGTGCCCAATAGTGACTAGAGGCTGGACCAAAATGTGTTGGGGAACCGACTATGCTGATCTGATATAATGTTTTGTGGGATCCCAAAGTGTACCCACAGTCATTCAAAGAATATTTTAGCAGTGGCCTCTGTTGTGATGCTCTTCTTGCGGGTGACCAAAATGGCCATATTGGAAAAGCAATCAACAACCAAAAAAATACAGTCATTTCCTCGCTTGGTGGAAGGAAGAACCCACATGTAGTCCATCGAGATGGATTCCCAGGGCCTGTCAGGAGTAGGAAGAGAAGTGTACATTCCTTGTTTCTTAATGGTCGGTTTCGAAATAGCGCAGGTAGTGCAAGACCAAATATACTTGTTGAAATCTTGTTAAATTTTTTACCAGTAGAAATATCGTTGCAACATTGCCACTATCTTTTCCACTCCGAAGTGTCCTACCACCCGACTGTAGTGGGCTTCCCAAATCAGCTTCGCTCACTCACTTGATGGAACACATAGATGGCCTAGATGGCACAACAACCCATCCTGAAGATGGAAATTGGTGACAACTGTGTTTGCAACCAACATATGGTAGTTGTTGGCGAAGTCAAGATCTATCTCATAGAGGTGTGTCCATCCAGAGGTCTCATGGCTGCAAGAATCGAGCACTGTGGTGAGTGTTGTGATTGGAGGTCGACTGAGGCAATCAACGACTCGATTGGTACTTCTTTTTTTATACTTGATGTTGAGGTGGAACTACTGAAAATATGTGTACCAATTCTGATGGTGGTCATTCTACAATTTTCCTTGTGTCTGCATGAATTGGAGTGGCTTATGATCAGTGTGGATGACTGTCTCCTTCCTGAGAATGTAATGCTTCCACTGGTGACAAGCTTTCACAATGGAGTAAATTTATTTTTCCTAAGTAGGGTACTTAAGGATGGCATATGATAGTGTCTCACTATGACAGTCCATGGGGTGGTCGTGCTGAGTGATGATTGCGCCCACAACATAGTCTGAAGCATATGTCTCGATCTCAAATGGTTGTTGTAGGTCAAGTAATGAAATAACTAGGGCGGAGCATAAGCGCTACTTCATATCATCAAACACTTTCTATTGGGACAGGCCCCACACAAATTTTTCCTTACCACCACCTCTGGTTATTTGGTTGAGGGCCCATGCAATATGGGAGAATCCCAACATGAACCTTAGATAGAAATTTTTAAGGCCTAAGAATATTTGAAGCTCAGTGAGTGTGGTTGGGGATGGCTAGTCATGGATGACTTGGATCTTGGTTGGATCAACATGCACACCATGCACATAAAAAATGTAGTCGAGGTACTAGACCTTGTCCATGCCAAAGGAACATTTTTCCAAGTTGGCATATATCTTGTGTTGCCGTAGAGTGTGAAAAACCTGTTGAATATGCTACAAGTGTTCTACCCAAGTCTTATTGTAGACGAGGATGTCATCCAGATACACCACCACAAAATAATTAGTGAAAGGTCGCAAGATATCATCCATCATCCTCATGAAAGTTGTTGGGGCATTTGTCAAACCAAAGGGAATGACCAACCATTTAAAAAGAACTTCTTTTGATTTGAGGGTAGTTTTCCATACATCTATCAGTTCTATTGGGACCTGATGGTATCCAGACTTAAGATCAATCTTACTGAAGTATTTTCCCCCCTTTATCTGATCAATGAGATTGTCAATTCAGGGAATCGAGTATCGGTTCTTGACTGTGATTTTATTTAGGGCTTAGTAATCAATGTAAAGTAGATAAGTCTCATATTTCTTCTACACTAGCACGATTGGGCTTCCACAAGGTGATGATATGGGTTGGATGTGCCTCTTGTGGATTAGTTCTTGGATCTGACGCTTGATCTCCTCATTTTCTAGCAGAGAGCAGCGATAGACTAGCCCATTGGGTAGTAATGCATCGGGGGTCATATGAATAGGACGCTTGAACTAACAATGAAGAGGTACCCCAAGAGGTGATGAGAAGATGTCTTTGTATTCTTCCACGATCTTATCCACTTGCGTCCGCTGCATGGAAAGGTCAGCCATGGAGGCCATGGATGTGGCTATAACCTTTCGCTCACTCTGAGAGTGAATGACGAAGAAGAAAAATTTCCTGGTCTAAGAAATTACCTTCCTTCATTGCTTGGCAGAGATCAAGGAAATAACATTAGGTGGTACTGCCTCGGGTATCCTATACAATTTCCTGTTCAAAGTAATAATAAAAATGGGAGGCCTAGACTCATATACAACATGACGTTTCCATAAATAAGGTTGTCCCAAAAAAACATCACAAACTTCAAGGGGAGAAACATCACACAATACCTCATCTTTGAATGGCTTGATTCCATACGATAGGCGACACTATTGGCTGATACGAAGATTGCTTCCTTGATGGAGCCATCTGATGGTTTAGGGTTGCAGGTGCGACATTGTTGGCAAGGCTAGCACTTGATGACCTCTATTGATATGAGGTTATTTTGGCTACTTCTATCAATGATTAAGTGAAACGATGTTGTTTTTACCCACATCTGTGAATGAAAGAGGCACTCGCCTTCCTCTGGCTCATCAGGTTCATCAGGCTGGATCTTGGTGATAGCAACAGTGGCACTAGGTTTCTCATCAATGATCTTCCTCCCCATTTATGGTTCTGACTTAGATTCATAACCCACATCTTATTCAGATGTTTTTACCTCGGCCACCAATGACTTCTTTGAGAGAAAATCAACAGTGTTATGCCATGGGCTCTTATGGAAGTCACACCACTTCCTGGTATATTTCTTCGTCTTCCCATTGTCCTTCTTTGCTTGTGTCTTGGATTGGTTGTTCTGAGGTCTCCCATATTTTATCTATCCTTTTTTCTGTGGGTTGGGGATTCCCTTTACCTACTTTTGTTGTGAGGGGTTCCCAGACCCAAAATATCGTGGCTTTTGTTTCAGCTTTTGCTCGATTTTGATGGCATATTGATAGGCCACACTCAAGGATGAGATGTCCAGAAACTCCATTTCTGTCTGGATGTATCTATGCAGACCATCGCGGTACTTGAGAACAATATTTCGCTTAGAATATTTGATACCCAACTTGGTGCACAAGGTATGGAATACATTAATGAACTATGGCACTGTTTGGTCTCTTTCCTACTGCAGTGTGGTCCATCTTGTATACAAGTCATTATAACTTCCAAGAGGGTAGTATTGTTCCTTAATAGCATCCCCGAAGGAACCCCAAGTGGGTGCAAATGCAACTAATGTGGATCCCTCTATTTCCTTTAGCTCACATAAAGTATCCTACCAATATTTGACATAGGGGATGACCTTGAGGAGTGCAAACATAATCTTTTTGTTGGTTGTGGATCCTGATTATCTTCCTGATTCAGAGGTATTTTTTTTTCCCCCGTGTTTACACCCCATGAATACTTTACACCCTGGAAGAATGTACACTTCTTCACGCGGGGGAGTGCAAAGGGGGGTTACCTCCTTTGCGGGGTCCTGGGGCAAGTGGGCCCCTGATGGGGGTTCGGGGGCAAATCCCCTGAAGAAAAAAATGCCTTATTAATGTATATTGTAATTTCACTGTAAATCTGGATCATTCATTACAAGGTCACAGATATGACGATAGAAGTTATGTTAGGGTTTTTTTCCCTAGGAGGAAACCCTCGTTTATGAGGGAAATGTATTGCGGCTAGATATTATGGCGAATATTGTATTATGAGATAGGATACTGTGAGAGAAATAAGAGGAAGTTACAATGAGTTTGTTGTAGGTTGTATCCCTTCATTTGTTGGATAATAATAAAGGAAGGACCTGGGAATTTCTCTGGTGGACGTAGCCCACACTAGGTGAATCACATATATCTGTGTCTCTATTGTATTGTGTATCTTCTGTGTTTTATTTTCACATTTGTTTTATTTATTTCTCTGCGATCCTGTTTTTCTAACACGTTTCTCTATTGGAAAAGTTGTGGACAGAAAAATACCCTTCTAGAAGGTTTAACCATTTATCTATGACATTGACATCTATTTTACCTTCAAATATAGGAATATCAAAGTTGATTTATATGTTGAAGGGGGTGGTGCTTCCGCTTGAGGTGAATGTGTCACTTGTCGGCAACCGTCGAAGGATTTGTGCAAAGTTGTCCATCATCGCGTTCCTTTATTGCTCAAGGGATTCCTCGAGCAACATTTTTAAATGATCTCTTATCCTGTCATATTTCTTTTCGCCTATGATGGATGGTTTTTTGGGAATGCGAGAGCAGTTTTCCTCAAGAGAAACAAGCTCGAGACCTAACTCTCTATACTCTGACCATGTCGGGGACATGCATTAAAAAAATGACAAGGAGCAGACCACTATGATACCACTAATATGAATTTATGAGTGGAACGAAATGAAACCACATATTTATAATACTAACACAGATACACAGTGAAAAATAACAAAGATACAATACAAATTGGTCTCTATTAAATAAGAAATATGTTGAAAACTGTAAAATGTAGAATGAAAACAAGTTTTCTAGAATGGTGACAACTTATCTTTGACAAGAGATGTCATGACTATGCTCATTGCAAGAAGATGAGAACAATGAGGTTATGAATACCTTTTTACAATAAACATGAATTCCCAAACCCTAGACATCCAAAAAACCTAACCCTAGGAGATGAAGCGCCAAAAGTCATGTGAGCCCTGTTGGGGTAAGTTAGTACATCAACTTCCAGGGGTTGTAACGTTTTCATATGATCTCCATTTAGGGCACACGATAGCTTGTTGGAAAGGTATTGATGAGAAACTTCATTTAGGGGGCTCAATCAAAGCCTTTGGCTATCATCGAGGTGCCTGATCGTGAAAAATCATAGTTTAGGCCCTCAAAATGGACCCAAAAGTTTAGAAACTGGAAAACTACTAAAAATAGTAAGTTGCCAAAAAAATGTTTTGAGTCAATTGGACAAGTTGGGTGGCCACCGAGATCCTCTTGGATCAAACAATGAATAATCCTTCTCAAACCTGTTGGAAACCTCCTCCACATCTACTGAAGCTGCAAACTACTTCTTCTTCTTATTAGGAAATTGTCTAGCAGAGTTCCCAAACTTGTGACATGCAAAGCACTTGGATTTTCTCATCTCCTTCTTCCCTTCACCCTTCTTCTTTTTCCCACCCTTGGAACCCTTCTTTGACTTCTTATTTCCTTTAGATGCAAGTGTTACATTCTCCTCTTCATTTCCCGTGGATGAACTCATATGCACATATATCCTCTTCAAGTTTCTTCTTGTATGAAGTCATCCCAAAGACGATCCCACTTGGAAATATTTTCCCTTGCAATAATGCGCTCAACAAAGACAACCCATTGTTTGGTCAGCCCATTCAAAGAAGTCCTCACAAGTTCACTTTCATCATCAACCTCCCCAAAAACACCAATTTGATCCCTCATCTGAGTTATCTTGGTAAGATAGGTGGCAACACTTCTTGCCTTGGTCATTTTAATGCTCTTCAGTTTCTCCCTCAATACCATTTTTCGATTTTCATTGGAACTTTGGTAAAGTTTGGTTAAGGAGTCCCACATCTCATAGGCATTGGATTTCTCGGTCACATGTGGAATCACATGGTCCTTAATGGAATCAAGAATGATTCTTTTATCCATAATATTCTTTTTAGTGCATGCGACCAAAAGAGTAGCATCTCTAGGCACCGTCAAAAGATTCGTTTTTGTGTTCTTCTGTTAGAAAAACAGGATTGTGGAGAAATAAAATAAAACAAATGCGGAAATAAAATAAAAAAGGCAC
This sequence comes from Picea engelmannii, assembly GCA_009831015.1. Taxonomy (NCBI): domain Eukaryota; kingdom Viridiplantae; phylum Streptophyta; class Pinopsida; order Pinales; family Pinaceae; genus Picea; species Picea engelmannii. The sequence continues at coordinate 993,538 of ML790883.1, read as the reverse complement.
ACAATAAAATAGAGACACAGATATATGTGGTTCACCCAGTGTGGGTTATGTCCATTAGAGAAATTGCCAGGTCCTTCATTTTTATTATTATCCAACAAAATGAAGGGATACAACCTACAACACACCCATTGTAACTTCCTCTTCTTTCTCTCATAGTCTCCTCTCTCAGAATACAATATTCACAATAATACACAACCGCAATACAATTCCCTCATAAGAGAGGGTTTCCTTCTAGGGAAAAAAACCCTAAAAATAAATTCTACCGTTAGATATGTGACCTTATAATGAACTATCCAGATTGACTACAAAATTACAATATTTCATAAGGAATGTTTTCCCAATATTTCTCTTCGGGAGCGCTTCCCCTGAATCCCTCTCTAGGGGGGCCTACAAAAAATGTCACTGCCCCCCCTAGACCCCACTAGTGATAGTTGTGGGAGGGAAAGCCTCGACACACCCCCCCTGTTAGGGAATGGGGTCCAAGTAAGAACGAAACAAACCTCTAAATCAGGAAGATAATCAGGCTCCACAATGAACACACAATGTCCCACAACTCACACTCCTGCAGAAGCAACACAATCCTCTCCTTCCATGAGCTAAAATTAGCAGCTCCATCCAATTTGTCCTCAACCATCAAACCGATGACCATTGGCCCTCACAACTTAAACATAAGCCCAAAACTAGTTTCTTGGTGAAGTACATCTCCCCCTCAAGAAATTATCTATTCTGAGTGGCTGATATTTTTCTGTGCTTTATCACTTTGAATCTCTGATAGCATGTAGAAAAATCAGACCCCAACCCCATTTCAAGTCTCAATTATTCACTTCATAGTTTAATTCCAAACCCACATTGCATTTTTTGTTGCAAATTAGTTAGCATACAACAAATAACTCATAACATGAAACACACTAAGTCTGCTACAACCAATAATCGTAAATAAATGTACACCCAGAAATATAGACACAAAGATTTTTGGTCCAAACAAGACCCTGGAAAAACCAGTAAGATATGGGAGGCTTTTATTATTCAGAGCTGAGAGAGAAATTTTTTACAACAACCATCTTCAACAATTAAAAATTTCAGACTTATCTTGAAACCAGAGCCAAATTAACT
>ML790883.1:937167-949354 GCA_009831015.1 Picea engelmannii | reverse complement strand
CATGGTGTATTGTGGTGTATTGGTGTAATTCTTATACCATTGTTCATTTCTCATTGGATATAATTGAATGGTTTAATTATGAGTTGAAAAAGGTTTTAAATTGTACTTGATACTAATTCACCCCCCTCTTAGTATCAACAAAAGGTGTATAATATTGTAGAAGCTTCCTAAGCAGGTATAATCATGATACTTCCCACAAAAAATTCAAAATGCAAGGATGACCATCTTCAAAATTGAGGGTCTTTCAGACACTCCATATCACCTTTTTAGTATGGTACTTCTTCTGGTTGCAGCTTGAGCTAACACATTGATATTTCTTTGAGCTAACCCAACCTTGAAGGGCTGTAACTCCAGCTTGAGATTTCTGATCTGATACTATAAATCTTTGTTCTGCCTGTATAGATTTCTAGGCTACCTATGAAGGGGCATAAATCTCTTTTTTGTAAACCTGTACAGATCAATGGTTTCCTTATACATATCCATAAGATCCTTCAAGTTTTTACTCTAAGCAACCCTTCATCCTTCAGGCGAGAAACCTCCTTTCTAGCATCTCTGAGTTGTCTGATCAGTATTTTGAAGGTAGGGTTCTCAGGGGGAGTAGTTATGTCTATGACTTCAATGTGTTTTTCAATAGTCCCAATTTTACCCTTATTGTTCCTCTTGACGAGAGCTTCTATTATGACTTATTTTTCACCAGTTTCCTTCTTGGATGATGACCTAGTGAAGGGCCTCCTATATTTAGTCTCAACTGCAGTAGTAGGTGAGGGGAAGAGTAACTTTCTCCCTTTTTTCCTGTGGTTTTAGCTGAGGGAATTTAATCTAGTTCTGAAGCTGTTTGGGGTGAAAATTCCCTCTATGGAGAGTGATGAGATCCTCCTTCTTATTCTTGTTCTTTAATAGCCTCATCATCTTTAGCAAATTGTTTTCTCATTCTCTTTTTTCTTGTCTCTATGTGAATATAAATGTCATCTTGAAGAGGGCTATGCACCTTAGATTGAGGAGTAGGAGCTACATTTAACCGCAGATGTGCAAAGGCAATGAACTGCTCCCAAGATTTGTTTCTCTTATTCAACTCTTCCATCACAAGCATCCTAATCAATCTTGAGTGAAAAACACTTGTGTTCACAAGCTTGGACTTGGCTTGGACCCCATTAGCCATTTTTCCCATACTCCTAAACAAATAGAAAGGGATTTTCATTAGGTCTTTTCCTGTGAAGTGCAACAAAAGTCTAATGTGATATTGGTAAATCATATTGAATATGCCCTCACATGTAAAATATCTTTGGATCAACTTTAACAGCTTGTCAAATCCCTCAATCAAGTGGCTCCTAGGAACTCCCTTTGATAGGTTATCTCCTTGACATTTTGGTTTGAGGAACTCTTTAGAGAAGGTTGCATTAAGAGTCATGGATTAAAACCATCTTTCACCATTGTTGGGTATCTCAGTGGTTGCTGCAATGGTGGCTTGATATACCTCCAATTCAAGGGTTCCCACCTTGGTTTTAGTGCCATCAAAATTTAAGGCAAACTCTATGGCTATCTCAGGGTGTCCCCTCTACATATTATGACAAAAATTTAAACATACAACCCTTTGTAAGACCTCTTTGATCATAGGTTCAACATAAAACAACTGCATATCATAAGGATCAGTCCTGACTACACTCCCACCCTTTTGATACTTCTTTTTCCGAGGTGTATCCATTTTCTTATAATAGGAGGAAAAATAATACGACAATGCGAGAGATGTGATAGGAAAAACAAAGAATAGAGGTCTTAGGGTTTGGAAATATCCTCTTTTTCAAAGATGGATTCTTTTTAAGGCTTCAGAGTTTTCCTGCCTATTTGAATTATGAAATTATGGAAGGGAAACTGATGGATAAGAAGGAATAAAACCCTTCAGGAAAATGTATCTACAAGGAGGAAGCAACTGCCAAAGTTTTAAGTTAATAATTCACCATCATGCAAGCTCATCACCATTTTAATCAGCAAGACTCTTTAAATTTTCAACGTAGACAAACTTTAGATTTGAAATATCAATTGAAAATATAAAGGAAATGAGTTGATGTAGGTTATGTGATTAGAGGATAACGATGTTGAGTTTTATGTAAAGGTTCGTAGAGCTTGAAGATCTGTAGCATACTTTGTAGCAGATTTCACAGTATAAAAACAAGGGCCAAGAAGTAGATAGGCACAATGGCTTTGACAGGAAATACTTGCTCAATTGTAGTAAAGAAGCTGAAAATATTGTAGCTAGCTGAGAATTGTTGATAGCAAGGTAAAAGGGGCAGGTTGGTAATGTGAATCCTCAATTCGCAATGCCCAGGAGGGAAACACAAGCATATATTTAATCCGATCTTCAACAGATCTAAAAAAACTCAAGGAGTACCTGGACATCGTGGCTTGAAAGTAGATATGCTTCAGATTGCATGACACCTCCTGCAACAACTATAACCTCCAATTACCCTCTACCAGCCAGTTTGTAGCACATTCTGCAGTGCCTGTCTGAACTTATGAGTTTCTGCAGCACCGAACTAGGAGAAAAATTCAAATATTTGAGAAAAGAGTTAGACAACCTTCAATGACTAAATATCAAATTATTTTCTTTAAATCATGGATGCTGAAAACAATGATATTGACTGACACAAACCTCATAAGTGAAATAATGGTAGTGAGGGAATATGTACTCAATATGCGCTATGAAATGTCATGATGAGTTGGCAGCGTACTAAAACAAATTTGATTTTACCTCCTAACAGGTAGAGGGACAGAGTGGAGGGGTTTAAGCACATAGTGGAGGGGTTTAAGTGCATAGTGGAAGTAGTGACATGTCAGGCTAGTGGTGGCATAAGGGTGATGGTGATGGTTGTCTAATCTTGTGATGAAATGAAGGTATAAACCAAAGGTATGGGACAACATTCAACCTTAAATTATTTGTGCTAAGACCTAAGAAAACCATAAGGAGAAGATCAAAACTAAAACTTAAACAAGACTAAGAATAAAAAAATAAAAACCTAAGGATGAATTTGACCCATAACAAATTCACGTGACCCTTAACAGCTTCATGTGATAACAGATGGGGTCTGTGCAAACTTTCTTCTGAAGATGAAGAGGAAAATGAGGTGTCCTTGACTATAAATGAAATTTATTACAACCGTGTTCCTACTTATTCTTGGTACTATGAGATAAAATACTACCTGACCCATGATAGTGACCCATAGTATTTGGAACCTTAGAAGAGGAGAGCTATTAAATTTAAATCTACCAAATTTCATTCAATAAATGGGATTCTCTTCAAACACAATTATGATGATGTCCTATTAATATTTCTGGAAACATCAGATGCATAAAGGTTTTTCATGAATTACATGATGGTCCCTTTGGAGGTCATTTTGGAGGAGATACTATTAAACATAAAGTACTTAGAGAAATATATTTTGTAATGTACAAATATGATCACATGCTAAGAAATGTGAAGTGTGCTAGAAGTCATCTAGAAGAAAAAAGAAACATGCATTCCCTCTCCAACTTGCTTCACTTGACAATCCTTTTTCAACAGTGGGGTTTGAACATTATTGGTGAGATTAATCCAATTCTTCCCATCTCCACAAATACGGTTTGAAAGAAATAAACTATTTTACTATATGGAAAGAAGTGATTCCTTTAAATATAGTCAATGAAAATCATGTGACATCATTCCTTAAATCCCATATTATCATCGGGTTTGATGTCCCTCAATATCTAGTTTTAGATAATGCTAAATATTTTTCATCATTAAAATTAACCATGTTTTCTTTGGAAAAGAAAATTAAAATTAAGTATTCTACCAACTATTACCCTCAAGGAAATGGTCTTGTTGAATCAAGCAATAAAAACTTGATATCAATCCTAAACAATACTACGACTGATCATCAAAGGAATTGGTATCTTTCTTTACCTAATGCTCTCTTTGATGATAGGGTGACACCAAAAGTATATTTAGGGAACTCTCCTTTATTCCTATTCTATGGAAAATAAGAAAATTTTCCTCCTAATATATTTTTTTCCTTCTTTGCATATAGCTCAATTTGCCGAAGAAAGTAATTTCCCAGTTATGCAACAAATATCAGACACTTTCTTAAGCTAGGAATTTAGTTCCTTACCTCCTAATATATCTTGAACCAAGGTTTTAGTGCCTTACCCTGTAGTTAGGAATTTTGTTGGTGTAGAAATATTTGGGTGAGCAAAGAGCTCATTCGATGAATGTACTACAAGAATATGACTTGGAGATTAAACCTGCAAATATTGTTAAAGGATGGGGTCTATGCAAACTTGCTTATGAAAATGAAGAGGAAAATGAGGTGTCCTTGACTAAAAATGAAATTTATTACATCCATGTTCCTACTTATCCTTGGTACTATGAGATAAAATACTACTTGACCCATGGTAGTGACCCCTAGTATTTGGAACCTCAGAAGAGGAGAGATATTAAATTGAAATCTACCAAATGTCATTTAATAAATGGGGTTATCTTCAAAAACAATTATGATGATGTCCTATTAATATGTCTAGAAAAAATAGATGCAAAAATATTTTTCATGAATTACATTATGGTCCTATTGGAGGTCATTTTGGAGGAGAGACTATTGCACATAAAGTAATTAGAGAAATATATTTTTGTAATGTAAAACTATGATCATTCCCATGCTGGGAAATGTGAAGTCTACTAGAAGTCATCTAGAAGAAAAAAGAACCATGCATTCCCGATCCAACTTGTTTCAATTGATAATCCTTTTTCAACAGTGGGGTCCGAACATTATTGGTGAGATCAATCCAATTCTTTCCATCAACACAAATACATTTTGAGATCAAAAAACTATTTTTCTAGATGCAAAGAATTTATTCCTTTGAATACAGTCAATGAATATCAGGAGACATCATTCCTTAAATCCCATATTATCATTGGGTTTGATGTCCCTCAATCTCTAGTTTTATATAATGCTAAATATTTTTTATCATTAAAATTAACCAAGTTTTATTTGGAAAAGAACATTAAAATTAAGTATTCTACTAACGATTACTCTCAAGGAAATGGTCTTGCTTAATCAACCAATAAAAACTTGATCTCAATCCTCAAAAATACTATGACTGATCATCAGAGGAATTGGTATCTTGATTTACCTAATGCTCTCTAGGATGATAGGGTGATACCAAAAGTATATTTAGGGAACTCTCCTTTATTCCTATTCTATGGAAAATAATCAATTTTACCTCCTAATATAATTTTTTCCTTCTTTGCATATACCTCAATTGGCTAAAGAAAGTAATTTCCCAGTTATGCAACAAAGATTAGACACTCTACTTAAGCTAGAGGAAGAAAGGGAAAAGGATAAATTGAAATTGGGCCAACATCATCAATTAATCAAGCATTTATTTTATAAGAGATCTGTTAGTAATAAATATTTTCAGGTACGAGACCTAGTGCTAAAGTGTGGGACAAAGACAATGAGCCTAAAGCCTAAAAGGTAAACATTCAAAATTTCAATAGTTATGGCTTGGTCCATTTCAAATTCAAGAAATAGTTTCACATGGGACTTTCAAACTCATAACTTTATAAGGGCAGGTTGAGGAACTCCCTATCAACAACCAAATCATCAAAAAGTACTTCTCGTGATCACATGTGGTGATTTAGTCTTATATATAGTAATTATATTTTCATGTTGCTTTCTTCTAAAGTTTTATCTTGATCTTAGAATGCACTTATATAATGATTGATTTTTATTTCATGTATTTGCTTTGAATTGATATTGAATTAAATTTGTTTTTTCTTTTTATCTTTAACGAGACCTTTAGATTATGTGTATATGTTGAAAAAGGAAATGGGTTACCACTTGAAAGATTATAGAAATCTAACTTTACCAAATTGTCCTAAAGACACTTGGATATGGAGAATCTAGTCTCTCTAATTTTATAAAAGAATGTGACATTAGGAGATCAAGGATGAAAAATGGAAAATTTTAGATGGACGAATCTTATAATTATGGATAAAATTTTAATTTATGTATTTGGAAAAAGTACAAATAAAGTTGGATGAATGAAAGTGTGGTGTATTCCTTTCCATGGTGGTATTCAGATGAAATTTTAAGTGCTTACATATGAATAGAAAAACACTAGCATATAGGTGTATTTTTGGGTATTCTCTAAAAGAACCACTCACAACACATTAAAATATTGATTCTAATATTGCTTTAGAGGGTATATGCATGAGTACACCAAGTATTGGTGCCAACATGATGTAGGAGAATCACTCCACCTCATGAAGCGTCAGTAAGCCAACACATCAACACACATGGAGGAACGGGTTCCAAGGGAAGAGAGGCACCAACCCTCTCATTTTGAACCCAATTTAAAATTTTTAATGTAATTAAATGTAAGTTAATGTTTGGAGGCCTAGGAAAGTTGAGCCCATGTGCCTTTGTACAGGCTGCATGTGAAGTCACCTTTAATGGTTGATAGGTAGATAGGATTAGTTCTGATGTGGACTAGTTGTCTATTGATTGTAATTGAATACAATTCAATGCGATTAGGTAGATGGAGGGAAGGCTCGAGGAGCCCCTCTTTTGTAAAAATCTCTTGTATCAAAAATTCATCAGAATGAGTAAGTAGTTGAGAGAGTTGTAGAGAGAGCTCACGAGATGAGAGGAGAGAAAGAGATGAAGACTCTGTTGCAGTCCAACCTTTGTAAATATTTATACATAAACATTCAGATATAATACAAAATCAATTTTTCTTGCATATGAGGTTTATGTGTTTTTTATGTGTAATGAATGTTCATTTTATGAATGTTTTCTGTGTTTATTCATGTAATTGTAGATGTGCAAGTATGTTACATTTGTAGGTTTAGATAGACTTATCTATATTTGTGGATTTATGAGTAGTTCCGGGCTCTTAGGCTTCTGCAAGGAGTGTGCACCAGAGTTAGAGAAAAATCTATGAAGCCAATGCAAGGAGTGAGTTTCGAACTCTGTCTCGAGTTCAAAGAAGAGCGTGCCAGGTGGGCACACTATAATAGTTTCAAACTCAGAAAGGATAAATAGTGCTAGGGAAGGCCTATCAGAGTTACTGAACACTCTAAATAAGACATACCAAAGTTACTTAATACTGTGAGGGCTCTGCAAGGAGTGCATTGAACAAGCGCAAGGAGTGTGTGAGAACTCTATTTTTCATTTTGGGAGAAAAGTTTCCAAGAGGGCATCTAAGAAGATATAGCTTAGGAGGAGAAGTGAAACTATGCACAGAGAGCGCAAGGAGTGTGCAAGTGAACTTTTAGAGTTCAAGTTTCAGGGGTGAAGATAGTGCAAGGAGTGCACTGAGGACTGTTACAAAGTCCATAAGCTCATGAGGATGAGCACAAGTTCCAGTAGGCCACACGAGATTATTTGAAGGAGTTAAGGGCCGAGACCCTTAGGAATTGAGTAAGTTAAAATCTCAAGAGGAATAGCGAAAGTGTGTGCAATGCCTACACAAGGAGTGCAAAAGGAAGAGAGAGTATGAGTCCTAGACTATGAGGAAAGAAGAAGGTGAGATCAAAGAGGAAATATTTCAAAATCCATAGCTCAGGAAGAATAGCACAAGGCATGTGCAGGAAAAGTTATTTTAAGTTTGAAGCTCAGGATGGGCAGCGCAAGCCGAGGCCCAACAGTTGGTCTCGCAGGAGAAGGATCAAAAGACAACCCTTTGAAAAAGTTGAGAAAATCCTTCATCGGAAAGAAAGGTTAGCAGTGGCGAAGGAGAATCTACAACAATCATTGGATGGGTTGTTAGCATCAATCTGGACCATTAGATTTGAGTCCAAACTCGATGAGGAGCATGCACGAAGGAGAATATATCCTCACCGTTGGATCTAGGAACGAGGATCGAAATTCATCCGATCCAAGTAAGTTTCTAGGGGTTTAACCCTCTAGACCCTTTGTACTTCATAAGTTATGAGGTTTTCAAGTTTTTGTTTTGGAGGATACAAGTTTTCCAAAGTACCATGGAGATGAAATCAATTGGGACTGTCCATCAACAAGGATATGTGTCCATGGATCGAGCACATATGGAATATTGGTAGTTCGGGAGAACAAGTGCATAGGGTGTACAGAGTCGGGAAGACCTGAAGATCCAAAGGCCTAGAGCAGATCCTCACCGTTGAAGTAGGAGGACAAGTGTCATCAGATCCTGGAGTTTGAAAGCTTGGCACTCTGGGAGGAAATAAGTATTGTGGCATGAGTTCTCAATTCTCATGGAGTTTCTAACAATGGATCTCATTTCCAAAATTGATCTCCGTGGATAGGTGTCACCGGATCCAACACTCCAGAGGAGAGACACTTCAGAAGAAAGTTGGACATAAAGAGTTGGGGTTGAAAATGCTCGGAGGCTGGGGTTTATCTAATCCATCCATCATGGTAAGACGTGGTGCCATATTTGGAAGTTCGGCGACAAAGAACTCCGGGAGAGTGTTGTGTGTGGTTCTTTGAAATTCATCGAAGCCCGGAGCGTCGAAGCATTGTGGGCTGTTAATCAGAGGAAGGAAACGTGGCAGTGAATCCGGAAGTCCAGAGGTTTGACACTCCAGAGGAAATAAAGTGCAGTTTTTTGAGGACTCGCAAAGGCCTGAAGGCCGAAGTCCATCAAAATCGTCCATTGGAGGAGGACGCATGGAGAAATATCCCAAGTTTGGGGACGTGGCACTTCAACAAATTTGGGTCATCATGCAGACAGGAACAAGAGTCCTGAAGTCCCAAAAATCATCTTGGTCATCGATCAGGAAGGGGACACGTGGAGGATGAAGAATTATTTTCGGCATTTCGACGTCAGGATATATGAAGGACTGTGACATCCTCCTTGTACCAACAACAACTCTTTAACAGGTGCAATTTTTTTTGTTTTTTTTTTTGTTTAAGGTGTGTGTGCACGTGTAAAAAGGAACAAGCACACTTGACTCTACGTTTCCAGCCGATGACTAACAAGACACAACCACGATGATTACAGCAAGAATACATAAGGTTCACAACAAGTAATTGGAAGCATTAAACGACCATAGACATAAGGTGCATAACAAGTACCTGCAAGCATTAAATGACATACTGTGTTTTGTACAGTACAAACACAGATGGAAGAATCCATAGTAGTATATTTTATTATTTCTGCACAGGAAATCAGGGCATTTAATCTTAGTTCTCTGCTCCAGAGAGAGAGAATGTCAGATAGGCTCCTGGCCGACTCCTCAGGCAGAAACTAGTAATCTCTATCAGGAGGTTGCAGTGGTGGGAGCTCTACCTTTAAAGAGCTCGAGACTACTGATACGACCTTAGAGGTGTGTCATAAGAGTGGAAACCTTGCCTTTAAAGGGCCTGAGACTCTTGATACAACACTGGATTCTTTACACAAAAATAATTCACACACATAGACTTATATACAGAGCGACTAGCTTTATCAAATCGAAGAGTCTGATATCATACAACTGTGAGTTTGGACAATTCCAATTATTGTACTAACCCTAAAATTAATTAACAATCTCAATACATCCTATATGTTACATATACCATAAAATTACAATAACATTATCTTAACAACCTCACATCTTATGTTATAAAAACCTTGCAACTAAAACATCAATCACCAATCACATTACTCCTTGCATGCTACCAATGCAATGAAGTTACAATAACTTTACCATAAATAAATCAACATTACATTTATATTACCATAACCTTGCCAATGAATTAATAATAAAAAGAAATCATTACCGTAGCATTTAACATGAAGCATTACATTACATGATTCTTCCATTGCGCGCAAGTCTCATTCATCAGGCAAAATGTCATTCAATTCTTAAATAATCATGGGCGCGAGAATAAGTAAGTTTAAGTCATCATTAGAGTAACTATATAAAAACTAAATATCTAGATCCACCATCTACTACATAAATCCTCAATGCATAAAAACTAAATCTATGTCAATCATTCACTACATACTAACCACTGCTCAAGTAGCGATAACTAAAACCATCGATAATGCATCCATAATGTCATAAGGAGCCATATAAATCAACACTAATATACATCTAAAAGTCAGAAATGTAGAACCAATAATTAATGCAATGATCTGCATTTTCTTGTTAGGAAAGTTAACTTAAAGGTAAGTTGCCCTTTTTAAATTAAAGTGGATTGCCATTTTCAAATACTAAGAAAATAAAATAGTTGTTTCCATGAACATTAACTGGAAAATAAATTACTTTCATTTAAATAAGGTGGATGCTGCTATGAAACAATTACTAAAAAGTAGGTTGTTTTTACTGAAATAAGGTAAATTGCTATTTAAGAAAACATTACTAACATAAAGAGGTTGCTAATATTAAAAGTTGATTGCCTATTAATGCCAAAATTGAAAGCATTCAACTGAGTCGAAATAATCCAATCTCAACCGGTACTAAAACATAAGCAATACTTTCCTACTTCCTGGTTAGAATACAACTCATTAATTTTTTTTTCGAGGGATAAGGTGTCTTTGGATTAATAGTCTAATATATAAAATTCGTTTCTAACTAAAAAAACATAATTTATGAATACAGTGTCACAAGGATAGTGTGCTGTCCTGAGGTTAACAACTGATTAAAAACATCAAGAGCTATCATGCCCAACAACTGTTATTGCCAAAACGAATTCTCAGATCTAAATTTACAAAAACAAAATGCCCATACAACTATTGCCAGAACGAACTCTCAGATCTAAATTTACAAAACGAAATTTCCCATAAAACTATTGCCAGAACGAATTCTCAGATCTAATTTTACAAAAATGAAAATGCCCATATTAATATAAAAATTTCCACATCAATATAAAAACGCCCACCAAAATTTATAAGGGCCCACAGTCATCTAAAAACGCCCAGGGTAATATAAAAATACCCATAATGATATGGAAACGACCACAGTGATACAAAAATGCCCTCTGTAATATTTAAACGCCCATGGCAATATGAAAATGCCCAGATTAAAACAAAACGCCCACGACAATATGAAAATGCTCAGATTAAAACAAAATGCCCATGACAATATGAAAATGCTCAGATTAAAACAAAATGCCCACGGCAATATGAAAATGCCCAGATTCAAACAAAACGCCCACAACAATATGAAAATGCTCAGATTGAAACAAAACGCCCACGACAATATGAAAATGCCCAGATTCAAACAAAACGCCCACGACAATATGAAAATGCTCAGATTCAAACAAAACGACCACGACAATATGAAAATGCCTAGATTCAAACAAAATGCCCACGACAATATGAAAATGCTCAGATTAAAACAAAACGCCCACGGAAATGTAAAAACACAAAAAACAAATGCAAGGCATAGCGGGAGATCGCACAGATCCAAGGAAGGTCGGCAATGTCAAGATCATAAAATTATTTTATCTAATACCGACATGCAACAACAGAGTAAGAAGTAATATTTTTATAACTGTCCCACAATTACAATCGCCGAAGAGCAAGGCAAGAAACCAATTAATCCAACAAGAACCCATGCGGTTTGAAGTTAAGTATTTTTCATCTCACAATGGCAATACAAAAATGCTAGTAACAATAAGAGAGGGCTAAGGTCCTAATACCTTCTATCATGCAAATGAAAAACATATCGTTGCCTTAAATTACGCCTCGAATGATGACCCCGCGCTCCGTGCCGCTCCTGCTCCGCGCTGCTCCTGCTCGTCGACCGTAGAGACTACACCGGTACCTCCTAGCCAATCGCTAGGGGTACTTTGCTTCCCCCTTAGTCCCCCGAGCCGCAAAGGGGCCACACACAATTCCGATGGTCCGTCTAGCTTCCTAGCTCGCCTCGGAAGGCCGAGCTACCACTCCTATCCAAGCTGGAAAATCCCAACTCTCCACAAGTAATCAGTCAAGTCACAATTCCGGCAGCGTAACGTTACGCTAACAGTCGATCCCTTTCTTCCTCATCTTCCCTTTATTTTATAGAGTTGTCCATCCCCCTCTTTCCTCCAATAATTATTTTCTTTAATTTATTAATTTACTCATTTCCCTCACCCACCTAGAGTTGCTCCTAAATTTCCTCCTAGGTGTTCCTAGATCCCCTTACATGTTTTAAATAATTTCCCTAAAAATGAAGTTACTAAATTAGCTCAAATTAGAAGGTTCTTAATTG
>ML790883.1:909939-926786 GCA_009831015.1 Picea engelmannii | reverse complement strand
AGACCTAATAGAAGCTTCCGCTTCTAGAAGGATCTTCCTCTAGATGCTTCTCTTAATAGACATATTTAGTATAAATAAGGGGTGAGGGTATGTGAACCCTAGCTTGGAGATTATTGTAACAGAGTGCTGCTCGACTGGAGGTTGCCCCCTCGAAGAGGCATGTGAACATTGCTATCCGAATCAAAGTGTTGTTTCTGCTACTATTTCGTATATCATTTCTGTGTATTGTGAAGATTATGCTGGATATTTTACTGTTACTCTAGCATTTCATTTCTGTTCTGCATATTTTATATATCTGGTATCTTGCAATGACTGTAGAATTGGAGCCTGCAATATATTAGAGAAAAACATACAACATGTATTTTTCTTATCTGTGTGAGGAATTGAAGACCCTGACAGAATGAAAACTATCAGAAGGGATAATTGAGAAACAACTTAGTAAATTTGATGTAGAAGTGGAATCTATAGTGGAGTGGCAAGTTAATGCCACAGGAGATGAAGCCAACATGAGATATCAATATGATCTACCAATTGATCTTTGTAAATAATTGAAGGACCTGGAGGAAAGGATAATGGCTCAAATCCAGTGCATCCAACAGGTCAATTTGCAAACTAATGAAGAGGAGTTGCAGTAGAGTAGACTACAAAGGAGGATCCAACCAGTAGACCAGGTGGATAGATTGATAGAAGAGATAAGGAGGTTGATGTTGGAAGTAGCAGGGAAGGCAACCAACAACAGATAGAAGCTAACCAGAGGAGAGACTGCAACAACAAGACAACAACAAAAACAATAGCAAAGTAGGGGAACATATGGACAACTCCAAATTCATATTTGGCATCCTCGAGTATATCAACCTCAACAAAAGAGGAGCCATGAGTAGAAGCTCATGATTTTGTCAGTGCGGGAGTATGATGCAAGATCACCGCTCCACCTCATTAAGCGCTCACAAGCCAACGCATTAGCACACATGGAGGAATGAGTTCGAAGGGAATATATGCATCGACCCTCTCATTTTGAACCCAATTTAAATCTTTTAATGTAATTAAATGTAAGTTAATGTTTGGAGGCTTAGGAAATCTGATCCCATGTGCCTTTGTACAGGCTTGTTGAAGGACGAAATTGACCGTTCATCAACCAGAAGAGTGAATTCGGTCCGAGGTTGTCTAATTAACCCAATCCATTTGGATTAATTCACTCCAATGAGTTTAGTAACTCTGTTGGCCGATCTAAATTCTAAAGAAAGCCAAAAAAAAAAACTAAAGGAAATACAATAACTTAATAAATAACAATCACTGAAATCTATATGTACATCTCAAATATGTACAGTTTATTTAAATAATATATGTATAGTAATTCTATATACAATCTGTACAAATCACGAGTTTTCATTAGAACGAACAAGATTACGGATCAGAGAACCATCCATATGGATAGCATATTTATTGCAGAGCTAGATACCAGGGAACTCTGGGTTATCTTTCAAACAAGGACGCAAATTATCGACATAGTTATAAGGTTGGTTAGGGTATAGCCTAAATGACACAGGGTCTTCTTCAACAAGGAATTTGTCAATTTCCAAGTCTGAGCTTTCTCTCACTTCAATCATGCTGATTGTGTCTACATGGGGTTTTTTTTTATTTCGAAGACTTCGAGAAATTAACCGACCAACTCTTTTGTTTTTGAAATTGACATCAACACTACCTTTTAACTTCTTTCCTATAGGTTTCTTCACAGTTTTAATACAATCCCTTGGATGTATAACCAGTTGACTATATTATTGAATGAACTTAGGGTAGCTCAAGGGTTCACTGTTAGGGGAAAAATAACAAGCCTGGATAGGTGGAAGAGAGGTCGTCGGGTTCACAAGGGTTTCCTCAACGACTGGCTTATCTACTTCTTCCAACTCAGGGTTACCAAAACCATTTCACGTAATGAACGAATCCCAACAGTCATTTTGTGACTCTAACTGATGCATGAGTATGATTTTAATTAGGCCATGGTGAAACAGACTTGAATCTGACCTCTGTTTCCTAAATCTTTTCCCCATTTTATATAGACTTCTGAGTAGGTAATAAGGCATATTCAACGGAAAACCAATAAACTCATAAGCAGGCATAAATGATATAGGAAAACAATTCTGAATCGTCCCTCACATGTGATGAATTGCTTCACTACAACAAGTAAATCATGCCACCTAGTTTTCAAGAACGAAATTGGCATACCTCTATCACAACTGGTTATTTTTCGTGAGGTAAATAGTAAAGTCCAAGGGACTTCCTCCACTTTGGCGTTTTTGAACCATTTCTGACCAATGAATGGAAATCTCGTGGCTTGAATTAGGAACTCTTCAATTACTTCCAATTGCACATCGCCAATTTTTGCCCTACAACCATCAAAGGTTAAGGTAAACTCTTGGGTGACCTGAAGATTAAAACCCCGAAACGTTTTGATAAAAATATGCCAACCATTCCTTTCCAAATATTCGCTAGCATTATCATATGAGAGTAGGTTTTTGATGTTGTTCGGTTTGAACCTTACCACTAGATCCATACTGAATGGACGGGTAATTAATGCACAACACACAGGTAGGGTTTGCAAAAATGAAACAGAGCCATAGCCCCAAGCTTTAACAATACATGCTGTAATGATTCAAACGATGGGCAGGGTGTTTAATCAAAATGCGTGTGAAGAGTTTTATGAAACCCGAGACCATGCTAAGGAGTAATGGAAATCCTATACATCGTATGCCACCTTGGTATTGAGTAGAGGCTAGGACCAAAGTACTCAGAAAGCATAAGTGCGCACATCATAGTTTGATTACAAAGTTGGGCAATTGAATAATCAAAAGTTTTGTGAATGAAATGTGATCAAAGAGAAAACCGAAACCAATACAAACAATATCAAATGGTGGGGTCTTTCGTTTGTTAATACTATCAATCTCTTGGACATGCTTATGAGTTGACAGGGTGAAAAACACAACCGGGTGATACCTTCCTGGCAAAGAATCGAACTCCATATTAAATAAACCATTTGCCTTCAATGAAAGTTTAAAACAAAATGGTAACGATAGTTGCAAGTTTTCATGCTTTCAGACATGAAAACGAAGAATGAATATATGATAAGTAAAATGCGATGATTTACAACTGTCGTTTAGGGAAAAGCTCATGAAGAGAAATAAAATTTCATAGACCCTGTGTAGGCAGCTTATAAAAATAATAATTATATAATCGCTGCCAACAATGGCGACATGCTGGGAGAACCAGTTATCTCTGTCACACAAACGAGTTCAGGTTAGAATAATCTGAAAAACTTCGAATCGAAAACAACCGAAAATCTATTTGAACATCTCAAATAATCATAACACAGTCCGGTTTCAAACAACCTTTATTTTTAAAGAAACGAAAACTGGTGATAATCTTGGAAAAAGAGAGCCACGATGTTAAGTTAAAATATTCAATACTGTTGATAGGGGCACTGCTTCCAGCAGGAGTCCATAGCCTCAACATGGATGTCAATTAACCCACTCTGATATCTGTATCCTGTCAAGAATTTTTAGATTAGAACGAAGGACTTTTAAGGCCAAAACATAATCCATATCTAAGAATTTTCTTTTACCTGACATTGTTTTGCTACCAGCGGGCCTGTTTAGTACCCCGACAAAGTTATCTTGGCGTCATGCATGCATTTACCTGCTGCCAGCAGACCTGTTCAGTGTCCCGATGGGTTTACAAGCACTTCCCATAGCTCTCTGAAAGTTTATATTATAGTTTTTAAAGATATTCAATAGAGCAGGGTGACGCTGAAAATTCCAGTTTTTTTAACACATCTTGATATGTCACAGACCTTGAAAATTTTTCGAGTTGTCCTTCATCAAGATCTAGAAATAGTTTATTAATAAAACCAACTTTCAAGAACAGGGAGACATCATTGAGTTGTTCTCTTAAAGAACATGGATAACGTAAAAAAGGATTTTTATAAATGGTCGTGAATACTTTCAATTGCAGATTGAAACCAATAAAACACTTTTCAAACAAAAAGTCATCTTCAACAAGGCTACAATTTCAGAGAAATACAACAATTGATGTTTTGACAACTTTCAGCAGTCATTTTCGAGGGGAAGTTTTTTTTGTTTTCTTTGTCTGAGCTAGCCCATGGTGTAGGCATGTGTGTTTCAAAAGAAAGACCGATAAACATAAATGAGAACCAAAACAAACCAAAAAAGAAAAACAAACAACAAGTAAAACAAAACATAAAGTATTTACAAAGGGTGTATGGGAGCGTCATTAGGTGAAGTACTTTTTGAGAGCTTGGCCATTCATCGGGAAGGTGTCTGGCTGTCCCTCTAAATTTTGCAGGCGAAAAGAACTGGGACCCAGTTTATCAGTAATTAAAAATGGTCCCAACCACAAGTTCTGAAACTTAGTATGCTCTCCTTTTCCCTCATGAGGTTTGTCCCACTTAAGGACAAGTTCACCTACTTCAAAATTTATGTCAAAGGCAGAATTGGAATCAAACCAGTTTTTAACAATGAGTTGATGTTGATCCAATTTTCGTTTTGCTTGAGACCTTACTTCCTCTAACTTTAACAAAGCATTAATTCGACTCTCCAAGGGGGGACAATCTTCTTCCTGTACCTTCTGCGATAACTGCAGAGATGGAAGAAGGACATGCAGTGGAAGAATTGTTTCCCTGCTGTAAATGAGAAAGAAAGGTGAATTACACACAACAGTTTTAGGAGTTACTCTGTCAGCCCAGATTGCGTTCAACAGTGCGTTATGCCAATTTTTATGGTTTTCGGAAACCGTTCTCTTGATAATTTTGATCAGGTTTTTATTAGTTGATTCTGCTAAACCATTTCCTTGGGGGTAATAGTTGGTGGAGTAATTTAATTTTATTCTTTTTTCTAGAGCGAAATTGCTCATTTCAAGAGATGAAAAATAGGAAGAATTGTCAAATACCAGGCATTCAGGGATACCGAAACGAGTGATAATATTTGAATTCAGGAAGGATATTACCTGGTTGGTATTTATAGCTTTTAATGGGGCAACCTCGGACCACCTGGTGAAATAGTCTATGGCTGTTATGATGTATTTATGATGCTGCGAGGATGCTGGATTGATTGGGCCTATAATATCCAGGCCCCACTGCTGAAAAGGTGAGTCTACCGAAATTGGTTGCAAAGGGAATGTTGGTTTCTTTATTCGTCCAGATGCCTTTTGAAAAATCACACACTTACGACATAAGGCATGAGCATCTTTGAAAAGGGTAGGCAAGTAATAACCTGCTCTTAATACTTTGTGGGCGGTGGTGTCTCCACCGAAATGCCCACCAGCTTCCCCTGCATGTAACTCCAATAAGACTTTTTCTACTTCATCTTTTTCAAGATAGCGCATAAGTATTCCATTGAAATTTTGGCGAAACAAAATACCATTAATCAGCTGAAAAGAAGCAGATTCTAATCTTAGTGCTCTCCCTTTTTTTGGATCAAGGTGACGGGGAGCTGATCTGTGTATAAGACAAAATTTGATGTCGTCGTACCAGGAACTAACAAGGTTTTGTGCACAACAGATTTAATTTTGATGGTGCTGATATGGATTTAACATATCAGTTTCATTTTGCTGTCCTATAGCTGAATCGACAACCAACTTGCATAAACCTTGGCCTCTAACAATTTGTGTTGGGGTGATTTCTATGTCATATTCTTGTAAGGATGTGACCCAGTTTGCCCTTTTTTCGCCTAGTTCTTTCTGTACTAACAAATTTCTGACAGTCGAGTAAGGGAAAATGATTTTCGTCCTAGATATCAATAGATAATATCGAAAGTGTTTTACTGCTTTAAAAACAACATAAGCTTGCTGATCTACTACTGGGTAATTAAGTTTTACTCCCTTGAAGGCTGAGCTCATAAAGGCAATTGGGACTTCATTTTTTTCAGCGTCCTTTTGAGTTAGGACAACAACATAAGATCGGTCAGAGGCAAATGTGTAGAGGGTGAAGTCTTGCGAAAAATCAGGGCTCATTAGAGAAGGAGCGTCTATTATGGCCTTTTTTATTGAATCAAAATATTGACTTTCTAAATGTCCCCAATGGTAATGTACATCCTTTTTTATTAAGTTTTGTAATGGTCTCACCATTTTTGAAAAGTTGGGGACGGATCTCCTAACAAAGTTTATCTGTCCTAAGAAAGATTGCATGGAATTTTTTGACGAGGGAGGGGGGAGTTTCGAAATGACTTGGGTCCTTTCAGGGTCGATAATCATCCCTTCATTTTATACAATGAATCTGAGGAGCTTACCTTGTTCTACTGCGAAGACAGATTTTTTAGGATTTAAAGAAATGTCATACTTACGACATCGATGTAGAAGAGGTATTAAATGAGCTAGATGATCTCCTTTATTTTTTGAGAAGACAGTGATGTCATCCAGGTAAAATACTACAGATTGATTGATTAAGCCGCAGAAAGTGATATCCATCGCTCTCTGAAAAGTGGCACCAGCGTTTATGAGCCCAAAGGGAATCTTTCTATAAGTGTAGGTGCCCCATGGGGTACGGAAAGTAGTTTTGAGTTGGTATGGGGGAGACATAAGGACTTGGTTATACCCTGAAAAACCATCCAACAAGGATAATATTTCAGATCCAGATACTTGTTGAAGGATCTTCTCCATTAGAGGGATAGGGCAATTGTCTTTATCAGACGCTCGGTTAAGATTTCAGAAATCGACACATAGTCAGATTTCACCACTCTTCTTTCTGACAGGGAAGAGATTAGAGACCCATTGTGTGTGCCTTACTGAGAAGATTATTTTAGCATTCAGGAGTTTGTTTAATTCCTTCTTGACTGTTGGTTTCGATTTTTGGGTGCATCTTCCTTAACTTTTGCTGAAAAGGTTGGGTCTAGGGTTTCATGGGAATAATGTGTTGTATGATGTTAGGATCAAATGTTTTTAGGTCCTCGTATGTCCAAGCAAAAACATCTTTGAATTCCTTAAACAAATTAATAAATGATACCTTTTCTTGCTCAGAACACCCCAACCCCAAATTAATGCAGCGTGGGTTGTCTTTAGTTCCCAAATTTACTTTTTCATGTGTCAAGGAAGAACTATTCGTTTTACAATTCACTGATTTTCTGAACTTATCGTGAAGATCATAAAAATTTTCTAATCTAACCACAGATTTCAGGATAGATTTTACCATGTCTGATGCAGATTCTGGGGATCTCGGATCTGGTATTACATTAAAGTCGTGAAGATTTTCGTCATGGGTACCTTCATCGATCACTGTGCCCTGGAAAGTTTCTTCCATATGCAGAAAACTGATGATCTGTTGATCGTCATCGAAGACTCTCCAATTTGTGATGTTGTCCAGAATGGACGGCCTGAACAACAATTCGACAGAAAATGCATTCAGAGATAGGCCTTCTGCAGGAAAAAGTTTTGAAGCGACGTTAGCTAAAAAATCAGCTTCATAATTATTCAATCTAGGAATAGAATTTATGTTAAATGCATAAAACTTGTTCATCAAATTCCATACCTCAGTCTGATAGCTTTTTAGGTGCGGAGATAAACAATGGATATAATTTTTTACCTGTCTAACCACTATTTCTGAATCACCAAAAATAGTCAAATTATGAATGTTTAAATCTAGTGCTTTTCTGAGACCTTGCAGGAGTGCCTTATATTCGGCCGTGTTGTTTATACATTCGAATTCTAACCGGAAAGCAATCAAAGTCTTGTTACCTGCTAGATCAATGAGCATGCACCCTGCACCAACTCCTTCCTGATATTTTGACCCATCGAAGTAAAGAGACCATATTTGATTTTCGTCAGGTGCATGTGACCACGGAGAGAAGGTTGTTGACTGTGTGCATGTCATAATTTTAGATTGTTGTTCCGGGTCAGTGATGGTAGAAATTTCAACCATGAAATTGCTGAAAAAAGTGTCCATCCCCTATATTTCAGGCGAATTGGCAGAAGCAGTGAATGGTTCATTGGGATCATTTAAATCAATTACCGTGAACTTAAGATAACGTTCACGATTTACCTTGATTCTGTTAGGCTTTCCATTCTCGGGCAACCACAAGTGAGACCAATCCGTTGAAAAATAGCCATGTAATTGTTCTGATCAATCTCTACTTAAAAACAAACCATATAATTATGGGATATCTACAACAATGATATCAATCACTTGATGGACTTTAGGATTAGATGATAATCTGATAAGAACATTTTTTAATTCGCCTATCACTTTAACACTAGTTCGATCAAGCTAGACTATTGAAATTCGACATTATTTTTTTGACAGATAGACCAAGGAATTACGTTAGATGATGCATCTGAATCTACCATACAGTTATGTATATTCCTATTGAAAATTTCAAAAGTCAACAAAAAGGGAGGGACATTTCTGCGAGTATTAACAATAGAAGTTTGTTGTTTTTTAATCACAGCCCGTGAAACTAGTTTATCTACATTTGTTACACTTTTTACAGGAAGGTCTCTTTTAACATGAGGTTCGGATGTCGTTTTGGTGGAGGCCTTTTGAGGAGTTTTGGGGTTGTTTTCAACTACTTTGTTGCTGTTCGGATTGTTGTTTTTGCTGTTTTCCACAATATTCTGCAACATCTTTTGCAAAAGAAAAGGGAATCTTAATAATTCGTAGACATAAATGTTAGACCTAAGTTTTTTTAGATCCTCAATCAAATCATAATCTAAACTTGGGTTTGCTGAATTTTATTTAGTCTCAATTGATTTAAACTATTTTGGATGCACAGTAGTTGCAATTTCAGAAGAAGACTTATTTGTTGTCTTGCTCCTGGTATTGTAAGGATGCACTGTTTTGAAATTAGCTTGAAAAATGCTATCGGAAAAATGTCTGGAAATGTTTGGGGAGGATTCGTCTTCTTCTACTATCTCTTGTTCAACTACTTCTTCAGGAATCCCAGGAGGAATCAAGTTATCATGTGCTTCTAGGATCGTTTGAATAGCAAATTGTAAGCTTTCTAGATTTAGGCCTTCAGAATTTGAGTTAGGTTGGTTTGTGGGAAAAGGCTTCCTAAAAGGGGGTTTGTAAGGCCCTTTGCTCGAAGAAGCTTCTTCAACCGACCTTTTCAAATATATAACTTGATTAGATAACTTCTGAACGACTTTCTGTAAGTTTTCTAGATACAAAATCTTTGGTTGAGATTTGTTTTGGGGAGGTTTAGGAAGGATTTCAATTTTCTTCTTGGAGGATGAACTAGTCTCTATCTCATTACAGGTATTGTGTTTTAAGCTGAGAATATCTTTCTCGATTTGACTCGCCTCTTCGAAGACTTCTAACAATGTGTCTTTCTTGGACCTCTTTACCCAAATGGATATGTTTTGATGTAAGGCTTTTGTGTAGTATGCGACAATAAGATTTTCGGCAGGCATCGAATCCATGGGGATTCAGTTCTTTAGTGTCAGGAACCTTTGATTAAAGTCTTTTATCTTTTCTTTGCGGTTCATTTTAAAAATAGAAAGCTCCATGACTAGAACTTTAAGAGACTTGTTGTCTCCGAACTTCTCAAAGAAACAAGACTCGAATTTATCCCATGACACGATGGTGTGGGGCTGTTGGGCAAAGTACCAGGTAGAGGCATTGCCTTCAAAGGTGTAGGGAAACAATCTTCACACTACGTCTTTGTGCTCAACACTACGGAGCCTAATGGCTAGCATAAAATTTTTGATGTGATATTCAATGATCTGCTTGGAGTTTGGGTCAAATTTAGGGAGCCATTTCTCTGGATGTTTAGATAAAGGATGTTGGGGACTAGGTATGTCCACTTCATCTTGGTCGAATAAAGGTCTGGCGGGATTGTTTGGATTTTCCATAGGTGTGGGAGGTGTTGAAGGTCGGGATGAAGAAATTCCTTCGTTTGATGATTCTTTTCTAGAAGAAGAAGGAGATGAAGGGGGCGACGATGGTGGAATACTAGATCCTCCTATTGCAAGAGTGAGGATATGATCTGGATCCGTAGGGTTTAAGGTAAGATCAATACCTTCAAGTTGTTCTCTGATATCAGAGAATTCTAATGGTTGGTTCAAAGCCCGACCTGGTTTTCTGATACGGGCCAAGGCATTGTGCGTTCTTATGAGGGATTGACGAACAATTTCTTGCATGTCGCCCCCTGGAGGTTTTGGAGTTACTAGTTCAATGATGATCCGAGGATTTTCGTTTGATGTGGTTGTTCTTTGAGGGACAATGTTGTCGTCTTAATGACTTCTAGTTACTATAGGCGAGAAGGTAGGTGGGGGAGGAGTCTTGCAACCTCCTCGTGCCATTAATAGTTTTCAGGCCCTCCTTCTAGCACCAATTGTTGGCTGGCGAAATTGACCGCTCGTCAACTGGAAAAATGAATCTGGTCCGGGGTTGTCTAATTAACCCAAACTGTTTGGATTAATTCACTTCGATGGGTTTAGCGGCTCCGTTGGCTGATCTAAATTCTAAAGAAAGCGAAAAAAAATAACTAAAGGAAATACAATAACTTAATAAATAACAATCACTGAAATCTATATGTACATCTCAAATATGTACAATTTATTTAAATAATATATATATAGTAATTCTATATACAATCTGTACAAATCGTGATTTTTAATCTAAACCAGTAAAAATTGAATGTAAATTGGTTCCTTTAATAACAATAATAAAGAAGGTGAAAATACTATCTAATTTGTTTTGGTTTGTTTTCTTAGATGTATACACTCATGAAATCAAATATTAAACTGCATTGTTGAACAGAAAATAATAGATAGTAGAAAATTTTCTATATATAGAAAACTTCTATATTCAACAAGCTAATGAAATCAAATAATAGGCTAGCCTATTATTGCATCTAATGTCTGTTCAATATTGAATATCCAACTACCTTTATCTGAGAAGTGAACCTACAACAGATCTTGAGATTGCTCTGAATAAATGTGAAACAATAATGTTGGAGATTGAATTATAATAATAGAACATAAAATGAACACAATTACAGTGATATTATGATTTTGCAAGTAACTATGACAATAGAAGTCTTCTTATAAGAACTTGCATGTAAATATTCAAAAGAAATTAGAGATAAATCTCCTAATTTAAATTGGATAGATGATCACTATGTATTGTATCTGAAACAATAAGATATGGGAAACATATGAAAATGAATCATATCAACTTGCAATAAATCATGACAACGAAAGCAATCACCATCTATTATCAGATCAAAATAAACATGACTTGAATCAAAACATCATACATAAAAGATAAATCTGTAACGTGCATTTTGTTCCATTCAAGTCTATGATAAAACACTCATACTCTTGCCCCAGGCTGAGATGATGCAATGTTTACAAAATAATATGTTTATATAGGTTTCAGGAAACATAATTGTTTCTTGTTCATAAGATCAAATTGATTTCAAAAAATAAAGGGGGATGCAACCACCCTGATTTCACTAGATGTCAAAAGACTACCAACAGTCTAATTTTTTTTATTCAAAATAGATAATAGATATGGTTGGGAGATCTCAAAAGTGCCTGATATCATCTTTGAAATCATGGGCTCCTTAATTATCCTGAAAATAAAAGAAAATAGGAAAATCTCAGATATGTTTTCTGTCATCAAATTAAACAATTCGAATTTTCTTAACTGGCTACAGAATCTTGCGATTCTGTAGCTAGTTATAATAGCAAATGCAATCTCATTTTATTGAATAAATAAAACAGGCTAATCTTAGTAATAAAAATAATTTATTCAATCAAACCAAATATCGTAACTTAAGAATGACAATAATCATGCTAACAAAATCATACCTCTAATCATAAAACCAAATCGTATCAAGAAACTTTGGAGTTAACGATAGCTGTAGCTTCCTCTACGTTTTTGAAAATCACATGACCTATAGTTTTCAAATGCTTCTCCTTCCCTTGGGTGATGGATTCAAGTATTTTGTTTTCATTTGTTAAAATATCAACTTGGTCTCTTAAAGACTTGACTCGTGACTGTAGAAATGGGACATCGGTATAGTATCTGTCGATCCATGATAGGCATACATCACATTGTGACTGTGAGGCGTTTTCATTAGAATGAACAAGATTACAGATCAGAGAACCATCCATATGGATAGCAGATTTATTGCAGAGTTGGATACCAGGGAACTTTGGGTTATCTTTCAAACAAGGAGGCAAATTATCGACATAGTTATAGGGTTAGCCAGGGTATAGCTCGAATGACACGGGGTCTTCTTCAGCAAGGAATTTGTCAATTTCCAAGTTTGAGATTTCACTCACTTCAATCATGCTGATTGTGTCTACATGGGGTTTTGTTTTGTTTCGAAGACTTCGAGAAATTAACCGACCATCTCTTTTGTTTTTGAAATTGACATCAACACTACCTTTTAGCTTCTTTCCTGTAGGTTTCTTCACAATTTTAATACAATTCCTTGGATGTGTAACCAATTGACTGTCCTGTTGAATGACCTTAGGGTAGCTCGAGGGTTCGCTGTTAGGGGAAAAATCACAAGCTTGGAGAGGTGGAAGAGAGGCCGTCAGGTTCACAAGGGTTTCCTCAACGACTGGCT
The DNA here is from genome assembly GCA_009831015.1 of Picea engelmannii. Taxonomy (NCBI): domain Eukaryota; kingdom Viridiplantae; phylum Streptophyta; class Pinopsida; order Pinales; family Pinaceae; genus Picea; species Picea engelmannii. Next base: position 914,202 of record ML790883.1, on the reverse strand, counting down.
TATCTAGTTCTCCCAACTCGAGGTTACCAAAACCATTTCGCGTAATGAACGAATCCCAACAGTCATTTTGTGACTCTAACTGATGCATGAGGATGATTTTAATCAGACCATGATGAAACAGACTTGAATCTGACCTCTATTTCCTAAATCTTTTTCCCATTTTATACAGACTTCTGAGTAGGTAATAAGGCATATTCAATGAAAATCCAATAAAACTCATAAGCAGGCGTAAATGATATAGGAAAACAAGTATGAATCGTCCCTCACATGTGATGAATTGCTTCACTACAACAAGTAAATCATTCCACCTAGTTTTCAAGAACGAAATTGGCATACTTCTATCACAGCTGGTTATTTTTCATGAGGTAAATAGTCAAGTCCAAGGGACTTCCTCCACTTTGGCATTTTTGAACCATTTCTAACCAACCGCTAGAAATCTCATGGCTTGACTTAGGAACTCTTCGGTTACTTCCAATTTCACATCATCAATTTTTTCCCTACAACCATCAAAGGTTAAGGAAAACTCTTGGGTGACCTGAAGATTAAAACCCTGAAATGTTTTGATGAAAATATGCCAACCATTCCTTTCCAAATCTTCCCTAGCATTATCATATGAGAGAAGGTTTTGGATGTCGTTCGGTTCAACCCTTACCATTGGATCCATACTGAATGGATGGGTAATTAATGCACAACACACAGGTAGGGTTTGCAAAAATGAAACAGAGCCATAGCCCCAAGCTTTAACAATACATGCTGTAGTGATTCAAACGATGGGTAGGGTGTTTAATCAAAATGCGTGTGAAGAGTTTTGTGAAACCCGAGACCATGCTAAGGAGTAATGGTAATCCTGTACATCATATGCCGCCTTGGTATTGAGTACATGCTAGGACCAAAGTACTCAAAAAGCATAAGTGTGCGCACCATATTTTGATTACAAAGTCGTGCAAATGAATAATCAAAAGTTTTTTGAATGAAATGTGATCAAAGAGCAAACCAAAACCAATAGAAACAATATCAAATGGTGGGGTCTTTCATTTGTTAAGACTATCAATCTCTTGGACATGCTTATGAGTTGACAAGGTGAAAAACACAACCAGGTGATACCTTCCTGGCAAAGAATCGAACTCCATATTAAATAAACCATTTGCCTTCAATGAAAATTTAAAAAAAAATGGTAACGATAGTTGCAAGTTTTCATGCTTTCAGTCATGAAAACGAAGCATGAATAGATGATAAGTAAAATAAGACGATTTACAACTATTGTTTAGGGAAAATCTCATGAAGAGGAATAAAATTTCATAGACCCTGTGTAGGCAGCTTATAAAAATAATAATTATATAATCGCTGCCAACAAGGTGCATGTGAAGTCGCCTTTAATGGCTGATAGGTAGATAGGCTTAGTTCTGATGTGGGCTAGTTTTCTATTGATTTTAATTGAATGCAATTAAATGTGAGTAGGTAGATGGAGGGAAGGCTCGAGGAGCCCCTCCTTTGTAAAAGTCTCTTGTATCAAAAATTCATTAGAATGAGTAAGTAGTTGAGAGAGATGTAGAGAGATCTCAAGAGAGGAGAGGAGAGAAAGAGATGAAGACTCTATTGTAGTCCAACCTTTGTAAACATTTTCACATAAACATTCAGATATAATACAAAACCATTTTTTCCTGCATATGAGGTTTCTGTGTTTTTTACATGTAATGAATGTTCATTTTAGGAATGTTTTCTGTGTTTATTCATGTATGTTGTAGATGTGCAAGTAGGTTATATTTGCAAGTTTATATATATTTTGGAACAGGGGCAGACCCAAGGTTCAACACTACAAGAGAGCACCAACAAAACCCTAACTATCAACCCTTTCGACAACACCTGCGAAGCAAATGAAGTCTCACCCGAGGTAGAGGCAAGGGTGGTTGAAGGAATCAAGTGTTTTCAACCTTAGTTGGGACACCAATCTATGATTATACAACTTATTAAAGAAATTAGCACCATTAGTTCTTTAACATGAAATCATTATCTACTTCACTGATAAAACAGAGCCTCGCAGTACTCACAGTAATCTACCATATATGAACACTTAGCATAAGTAAAATAGGTCGGACGTAACTGATCAAGCACTGAGCATATTCATGTATATTAGATCTAACATTCCATACATCATTATCACAACACAGGATGTCAAAGTCCCAAAATAGGTCAACATGACCAAGAAACGCCCAAAACTTGGTCAAGGGCCAACAGGCCCCCAACACTCAACTGTGACTCATCCCGAGTCACTCCGATATGACCAATTCTGCCTTGAATGCCTCGTTCTTGGCTCAAGCTACTTCGAATTGCTGTTTTTTTGTAGCCTCTTGCATAGTGAACTCGTGGATCAGTGTGTCATTCACCAGTCCTTCCAGGCGCTGCTCTGCTGAGAGGATGACCTATTCAAGATCTGCTCCTTGGCTCTCGACCTCTGTAAATAATAGGCATACCTGATCTTGCACAGGTTGAAGTCATTGAGTGGATTCCACCACTTTAATTTGAAGCATACGAACCTGTTATTGAGCTATGCATTGTTCATGCGATCTCTTCACCTTGTCTATAGCTGACAGGGCCTTTAGTTGTACCTGTAGAATATCCGCATGTTGTTCTGCTTCTTAGAGCTACAACTCTAGCGTTTTCAATTCTGGATTCTTTGTAATGTTTTCGTATGTCTGGGTGCTCTGATTACTTAGCTGCTTGCACTCCAAGGAAAGAGATTTTAATCTGCCAACTTCACTACGAGAAGTTGCTTCTTGCTGGTCTCTTATCTCCTGAGGGGTTTCGGGTACAATGTAGAGTTCTAGATCTGTGATGTGTTGCTGGAGCTTCTGGATTACCTCTTCCAATTGTGCCACTTGTTGTGGAACTTGGTCCTCGTTCTAGACTTCAACGATTGTCACAGAGAGAAGTGCTATGTTTACCCTTTCCTTAACTTCAAGTTGCTCAGTGAAAAATTGTTCCTTGCTTTGCTGTATCTCTACTTTCTCTTCATCAAACTTCTCTTGCATAGCAATCTTCTCTCGTTCTACATTACTGCGTTGTTCTAACAGAGCTCCCTATGCTTGCGCTAGAGCCTGGGTGTCTTGTGTTGTTTCCTCCTATGCTCGTCGAAGGCGAGCTTTAACCGTATCAACAATCTGGTGGAGTTGAGTTGGCTCATCTCCCATTTATGGTGTTCCTACCGTCAGGGGTGCAGTAGATACTGCACAGTTGGATTGTAGTGCCTGCTGCACTTCTTGAAATTCGACCTTGATCTGACTGAACATCTCCTCCTGCTTGGCTTCCTACTTCTCTGCTATCTCCAGTGAAGCATCGTTCAATGCAACGATGAGAATTCGAAGTTGTTTGAGGTTAGGGTGGTCTCAAACTTGGTTCTAGTTGCTTTCATTTTCTTCCTTGAAGAAGGTTTTGAAGGGGAAACCTTCCTTTTCTTTGAGGGATCATCTTTGTCTCTTGGTGGTGTGACCTCGTCTTTATTTTGTTCCACTTCGGTGCCATCTATCTCTCTTCCATCACCTCAGGTGATGTAGAAGGTGTCTATAATGAAGTGTTGTGGACATCCTGGGCTTCTTCATTCTTCTTGGTCTTGCTCTATCTAGGTGTATTGTGCAGGAATTCTGGACTATCAACATCAGAGAGCTCTGTGGGGTCAGCTAGGATGAGGAGGTCCGTCAACCACTCCTTAATAATATATTCTAAGTCTTCCTCTATTAGTTTGTAGTAGGATTGCAACTGCTGGTGATGCTCATTAGCACGTAGTGTGATGTAGATGAACTGGCCGTCCGTGCTGAATTTCATCAATGGCCTAAATCTTTGAAGTGTGTCCGGGGGGGGGTGCGAGGTGTTGCCTAGAATGTGATCTTCAGTTGGTTGTAATAAGTGTGGAAAATGGCATTGGAATGCCACTACTTTTTCATGTCACTGGAGTACCATAGTGTGCTGAACTTCATGGCTAGTGGCTCAAAGGGCTCAACATTTGGGAAAGTTTGTAATTTCCCCCACCTCTTAGAGAGGTGATGAGGAGACTCAGTGGGCTGGGCACCCGCACTAGGTCATAGTCTCACACTGAAGGGGGGAAAGTCAAGAAGTTAAAAGTTACATTTTTAAGTTGACTTAAGAAAGGGAAAGGATAAAGGAGTAATAGATAACTCAACAGAAGAATAGAAGATTAAGCCTGGGAGTTAACCTAACTCAACAGAGAATTAGAAGGAAAAGTATAAGTAAGAGGCTGGGGTGCACCTA
>ML790883.1:870378-890767 GCA_009831015.1 Picea engelmannii | reverse complement strand
ACTTTTCTACAGGGATATGTTGATTCAGATATGGCAGGTGATAAAGACAGCAGGAGGAGCACCACATGGTATGTTTTTACTATAGGTGGAACAACAGTAAGTTGGATTTCAAAACTGCAAAAGGTTGTTTCACTTTCAAAAACAGAGGCAGAGTCTGTTGCTGCTACATAGGCTAGTAAAAAGATGATTTGGTTACAAAGGTTTATGGAGGAATTGGGAAAGAAGCAGGAGAAAAACAAGTTGTACTGTGACATTCAGAGTGCCATTCACCTTGAAAAGAAATCAGCCTTCCATTCGAAGACTAAGCATATACAGTTGAGGTACCACTTCATACGATCCGCCTTGGAAGATGGACAATTGAAGTTGGAAAAGATACACACTAGCCAGAATCCTGCAGACATGTTAACAAAGGGAGTAACCAGGGAGAAACTGAGTTCTTGCTCAGTTTCAGTTGGTCTTCAAGATTGAAGATGAAGATGAGAAATTTGCCAGGTCTAAGAAGGTTCATAGTCCAGCATATAAAACAGTGGTGGAGTTGTTGAGATCAGTCTCCAAGTGGGAGATTGTTGGTTGTGGAGCCTCATTATCTTCCTGATTAAGAGGTCCTTGATTTTAGCCGTGTTTATACCCCATGAAGTATTTAAACCCCAGAAGTATGTACACTCTTCCACGCGGGGGAGTGCAGAGGGGGGGTACCCCCTCTGCGGGGTCCGGGGGTCCTATCCCCCCGGCTAGGGGTTCTGGGGGCAAGCGGGCCCCCAGCGGGGGTTCGGGGTTGAAGCCCTAGAAGGAAAAATTGCCTTGTAAAAGTATATTGTAATTTCATTGTAAATCTGGACCGTTCATTATAAGGTCGCAGATCTAACGGTAGAGATTATGTTAGGGTTTTTTTCCCTAGAAGGAAACCCTCTTTTATGAGGTAAATGTATTGCGGCTATGGATGATGGTGAATATTGTATACTGAAAGAGGAGACTGTGAGAGAAAGAAGAGGAAGTTACAACGGGTTTTGCTGTAGGTTGTATCCCTTCGTTTGCTGGATAATAATAAAGAAAGGAACTGGCATCTTCTCTGGTGGGCGTATCCCACACTGGGTGAACCACGTAAATCTATGTCTCTCTTGTATTGTGTGTCTTCTGTGTTTTGTTTCTGCATTTGTTTTATTTTATTTCTCCGCGGTCCTATTTTTCTAACAAGTAGAGCACCTACCCCAGACAGAGAAGACATATTAGCCTTGAACACTATGAAATACCATAAAAAATGCGAAGTTACTATGCGAAGAGGAGATAAGAATCAGAATGGGAAGAGGAACCCAGTAACACAGATCAAAGGGAAGAAAGCTACAAATCTCAACAAGAAGAAGGAAAAGTTAAAGAAATTACAGGAAATTCCAGAGAAGACTTCACATAAGGAAGGTCTCCAGAATTCGACCTTTGCCGCAATATTTGAGAAACTCAAAATGGAACTTCGCCATGGCAGAGAAATATGACCGTTGGAGGCATTATAACCATTATATTGATGTTCCCAAATAGTTAGAACAACAATTATGATCAAAAATCTCGTCATCGAACTGTTGGGACCACACCGTAATAGACAGAACTGCATTGATGAAGGTCTCTTATCCATTTAAAGGATTCATTACATCGTTGTCTACTTATCCTATCGAGCGTTTCACCGAGAACACTTTTGTCAATTGTGATTATCCGAGCCCACGAAGAACTAGCTAATTTCTCACAGTGATCATTTGAGGCCTTGCAATCCATTCCATTACATTGAGTGTTTGTTCATCAGCCTGAGGTATCCGATCTTGAGCGTGCATGTCGGATGAGCTTAGCACTGTGGAGAAGTCAGTAGAGGAAGTTTTAATTGATCTAATGGCATAAAGAGTGATGTCTAAAGGAGTTCAAGCCTCATCGATGAGAGGAGTGCAAGCCTCCCCGTCGACTGCTCGTGGATCTGGACCATCCCAAGCAACAACCGAGAAAAGAACTAAGCATAGAGATGACTTAGAGAATGTGAATTTAATCCCATATATCCTCCCCGACTACATCCCACCTTTGGCTGGTGTGGTGAGTCGTGACAGTGTCCCGAGGTTCTTTGAATACAAATTCATCACTGCATACCTCCCGAAGGGAATACAAGCAGTTAGAACACAGTGGCAGAGGATTCCAACCTTGAAGATCAGTGATTATAACCTAGGAGACCGCAGGACCTATGGCATGCTTGTGTCTCACAAGTACTTGACCAAGATGAATGTAAATAAATATAAGATCATTCCCCAACCATGGATGATGGACATCGCAAGGTCCACTATATTGAACGTGATGAAGATACCACATTTTGGAAGGCACCAGGAGGTTAAGGCGTGCGTTAAAATCATGATGTCATGCTTCCATGATGGTTACTTATGTCTAGATAGACGCATCACTGTTGATCTGGCGTTGATCCATAGGATCACTGACCTAAGTATGCAAGGACCCGACCCACACGATTTTTACCCAGGGAAGGCTGCAGATCATGCCATGGCGCAGAAGATCAAAGACACCTATGGTGATGTAGAAAAGGGAATGTGAGGCTATAAGGTAGCCTCCATTCAGAATGGTGCAGTGCGCCTTTCTTTCCAGTTGATCGTTGGTAAGCTAGTAAGAAAGAACAGACCAACGTAGGTCACGGGGTTTGTTTTTGACCTCACTGGAAAGTGCGTGGAGGGATTCTAGATGAACTGGGCTAGTTACTTAGTCAACTAGTTGGAAGTGGATTTTCATGAAGATCAGGATCAGGGATATGAGTTCCACTTCAGATGGCTTCTGATCCTCATCGCATTTATAGCTTGGGAGATGCCGGAAGGTGAAACCTTCCCTGACATTGAGTTGTTTGAGCCGCTTGCTACGAATTTCACCACGCTCTGGTACTCAAGCGATATGGGAAAACAGTGGCAGTCGAACGTAGTATTCCATACCTACTACCGACATCTGAAAAGAGCTATCAAGCCATTTCTATGTATGATGCTGAACACTCTGGATAGGTTCAGGCCCCTTATGAAGTTCCATAGAGATAGGCATTATATATATAACTATGCACGTAGATGAGAGTAAAGAAGAGCTTTAGTCATACTATAAGCTTACCGAGGAAGACCTAGAAAAAATCACTAAGGAATGCCCCACAGAGTTCCTTATACTAGCTGACAAGGCATAACTGTCTAACCTGAACCTCATTGGAAGCATGATGGTTACTGACAAAGAATAGGATGCACCCAACAGTAGAAAAAGGAAGAAGAAAGAAGATGTACAGGAACTGAGAAGCACATTAGAAGAAACGACTTCATAATCACCTGGAGGAGGAGGTGGTGATGAAGTGGAAAAAGAAGAGAAAGAAGGGGAAGAAGATAAGAAGAAGCAAAGAGAAGTAACACTGCCACAAAATCCCCATGATGACACAGATCCATCAAAGAAAAGGAAGGTTTCCTGCATGAAACCTACATCGCAGAAGAATTCCAAAGCAAGTAAGCCGAAGCTACAAATTGTACTCATGCTCAAAGACTTCGAATTCATCATCGCAGCTATATCAAATGCCTCGTAGGACATTTTCATAACACTAAAGCCAAAAAAGAAACCGTGTATGATAGAATTAAGACAGAACTTAGAGGGGTACAATAGGACCTTCAATCCAATCATGCAGTGTCCACTGCGCCCTCGCCATCAGAAGAACCAGAGTTGGGAGATGAGACTACCCAACTCTGCAAACTAGGTGATGCAACCGAATCTCACCTTCATTGCACACAGGAAGAAATAGAATAGGCCACAGTGGCCCTGAAGAAAGAACAAGAGTTGGTAATAGAGAAACGCATGGTTGCACAACAGGAGAAGGCTTCCCTCCAAGAAAAGTTTGAAGAGGAAAAGGCACATATCCAACATGAGAAAGAACAATTGCTCATGGATAAGGTTGGAGTAAAATAAGCACTCAGCATAGAACTTCGCTCTGTGACAAGATTAGATCAAAAAGTGGAAGAACCAGTGGAGCATCAAGTGGAAAGGCTTGTTGAAGCCATCCAACAACTTCAACAGAGAATAGCAGACCTAGAGCTACAAACAGTGCGGCAAGCACTCTACAGGATGTACGAGATAAAAGAGAAGCAACTGCTCATAGTGCAGTTGAGAGAATCAAGGCCTTTGCCATGTAATGTAAACAACTAAGTGATCGCAATGCATAGACTTATGAGTGACTCACTGGGTATCCTGAATTGAAGACATTGGAGTCACAACTCTAGGAGGAAAAGCAACAATAGTTCAGGCACAATTTAATCTATTGTCAGCAGTTGAAAGGATGAAGTGATCCCAGGAACAATGCACTACTCAACAACAAGTTCACATCATACAGAGAAAAGTCATGGAAGTGACTCAGAGGCTCCAACCAGTCCAGGACGAAGCTTGCCAATTGTTTGAGGAGATTGAAGGCCAAGGAGAATAGCTGGAAAAATCATTCACTGTAGTCTAACAACGCTTAGAGGAACCTGTCAACGAGGCAGTTATTCAAGAGTTCATCGAATAGGAGGCCTTGGCACAGAAACAGGTCGAAGCATCTTGAGCCAAACTCAAGGATTTTGAAGAAAAGCTACCGAGAGCAGAGTGACTCAGGATGAGTCATAGGTGAGTGTTGGGGGCATGTTGGCCCTTGACCAAGTTTTGAGATCCTTGGTCACTTTTGACCTATTTTGGGACTTAGACAGGTTGTCAAAGGTGGAGTGCAAGTCGAAGCGAAGATCGCAGTATCTCGGCCCCTTTTTAGGTATTTTTGGGTTTTGGGCTTATGTAACGGGTATGGAGATGTCAGCCCATGGGATTACCCATGTTTAGGCTTCTTTTGTAATGTATAAATAGATAACTAGGTGATGTAAGATAGTGGTGAATCAATATGTACCATGCTAAGTGCAAGTGATAGTTGTACATGCTTTTTTGCATACTGTGTGAGACCTGCAAGGCTAAGTGCAAGTCACTATAAGAGATTGTGTAAAGGATTTGTGCTGTAACCTAGCTCGGGGAAGGAGGATCTGGCGAGGAGCACGCAGATATCCTGTCCTATATGGAGTAGGACCTTGTGGCTCTGTGCATGTAGGAGATTGACAGAAGACAATAAATAAAAGAAGAGTTGGTGAACGTAGCCCCAGGCTGGGGGTGAACCACGTATATCCTGTGTTGTTGTTGCTTTGTGCATTGTGGTTGTTATGTTGCTTATGTGACTTATGTTCAGTGCTATAATGTATTCTTAGATGGATAAGATATGATAGCTAAGTTCTTAGTGATGTAAATATATTCTATATCTGACCTGTTTCCAAATGTTAAGTGCTTATATGTGTTAGATCTGAGTGAATACTCTATTGTTTTGTAATTAGGGTTTTATCTGTGAAGTAAATATTGGTTAAATACTGATGAACTATAACTGCAAAGTGCTCTGTTAGAGTCTTGTAATCACAGATCTGTGTCCTAGCTAAGGTTGCAGACACTGGAGTCTTGCAACCACCCCTGCCTCTACCTCGGGTGAGACTTCATCTTCTTCGCAAGTGTTGCCGAAAGGGACGGTAGTTAGGGTTTTCTTGGTGTGTTGTTGAAATTTTGAACCCTAGGTCTACCCTTTCACCAACATGAGTCGATCAAAAGCATCTGTTTGAGGAGGACGCGTGGAAAAATATCCCAAGTTTGGGGACGTGGCACTTCGACAAATTTGGGTCTTCGTGCAGACAGGAACAAGAGTCCTGAAGTCTCGGAAATCATCCTAGCCATCGATTAGGAAGGGGACATGTGGAGGATCGAGAAGTATTTTTAGAGTTTCGACATCAAGAGATACAAAGGGTTGTGTGTGTTGGGCTTCAAGAAAAAATCTGCGAATCCTAAAGCGCAAAAATGGACTAGCAGTCGTTGATTTGGGGGAGCATCGAAGCCGTCTGATCATCCATTTCATCATTCAGAACTTTTCAAGTGTTGTGCATTGGACACAGTTAGAAAATCACCGAAGTTGAATCCCCAAGGAGACTTTGAGTCATCGATTTTGGTGCCTGTTGAGGACCATTGATCTTGTTGCCTTTTGTTTCGATAGTTCACAAGTTTTGTGTATTCGACGGAGGTAAGGGGAAAGAAAAGTAGATATTCGAAGCGTGATTGCCAAAATAGCGCATTATTCTTGGCACTTGTTCATAGCCCTTGGTCACGTGAGGAGTTGGCCAGAGTGAAAATGGCTAGGGGCCCAAAAAAATTTCAAAGTAAAAGGGGCTTAGTAAGAGCTTTCATGTTCATTCTTAGACCTACACATGGAATAAAAGGACCAGTGTATAGGATTTTGGGGGCTCAACAAGGTCCGAAGAGCCAATTCGGCTCACGATTTTGAATGATCCTAGATTGGGAGGTCGCATGGACCCTGGGAGAGGATGGGGTTTGCATCACAACATATCTAACTCAAAGTGTCATCGCATCTCTTTAAGGGGCTTTTGAATATTCTCCCCCATACACAATAAATTTAAAAAGAATTAAAGTCTCAAAATATAAAGAAAAAAGAAAGAGCATATCTATCTATTGTTATCAAAATGTCTTGGGACCACAACATTCAGGTAAAAGGGTGTAAGAGGTAACCCTATCGGGGCTATAGACACTTGCTGGAAGTAGGGCCTTTCTTGTGGTATCAACGATGAGGAACATATATCAACATGTAGTCAATTACATAAGGTTTCTATGTGGTTTCATAATTAAGAAAGGTATATGCATGTATAAGTACATATTAATGAACTCCATACATTTACTTATGGAGAATTCCTAGAAGATTAATTAAAAATATGGTATTAATTGATTATATATTTCATAAAGAAAAGCTTATGAATGTGGAACCCATGGTATAGGTAGAAACCATATTTTATTGAATACTTCATCTTTAATATCCTAATGTAATACAATTTTTTAGTTTCCTAAAGGATAGAGATAATTGGTTCATCCCATGTGTCACCATTTGTTGTGTCTACAACAACTCCCATTAAATTTTCTGATTTTAGGAAAATTAAATGGGCCACCGTGTTACACATTATTTTCATCATCCCTATGATCGTTAATGATGTAAACCTATCTGTTTCCTTCAGAGGGATCAGTGGCCTGAGTTCCTAAAGAGAGAAGGGAGAAGAACTTTTTCTGAGAAAAGAAGTTGCATTTTCCTATGTAAAAACCTTATAAAAAAGGAAGTTAGCATGTTTCTATATAGGCAGGGTGCGAGAATGACCCATTTTCATAGGTTGCACTATAGCTAGGGTGCGAGGTGTTTGCAGGTTGCTCTATAGCTAGGGTGCGAGAATGCCTGCACATGGGAAAAATGAGCGTTTTCTTGAATCTTCTAGAAGGAGAAACTTCTATGGTGAGGTGGCATCCAAATGGTTTGGATCTTACTCACTTTCATGATTTAGTGGGATCATCGTAAACTCCTCACCTTATCCTCTTCAACTTATAAAAGGAGAGGAGTTATCATGGAGAAATTTAGCTTGGGTTAGCTTTGTTGGTTCTTGAGCTTTGTGAGCTTTGGTTGGCTTGGAATTATTAGCTTGGTAAGAGTGGCTTTGAGATTTGCTTTGTCAAGACAGATTGTGAATATCATTAGATCTGTGCTCTCAGAATTCTTGGAGTGAAAGTGTGTGGGGAACAAAGGATGGTTGGAAGGGACCTTACGACATCAAGGAAATGGTTGTAATCTCTCTTTCACATTTAATATGATACAACAATATGATTCTTTCCTATAAAGCTTGTGTTGTTTTATTGTATGATTCCTTGATCACATACATAGGTTTATATTGAATAGATTGTGTTATATTCACTTTGGTTGGTTTGTATTGTCTAGTCTTGAATTCACGAGAGCACTGGAGCGAAGCGGGAGCAACAAAGACCATAGGAAGCGACAATAAGGTATGTTATTTGTTATTGCCTCCTAGTTAATTCAATATTTAAAACTTAAGGAAAGCGTCATATTATGTCCTGTTTTGTTCTAGATCTAGGTGGATCTAGGGAGATCGGTTAGTGTCCGCACCTACAGATTTATCCAATAACACACCGACCTGAATTTTTACATTGACTATGAAGAAATAGAGTATCTATTTGAGTCTGAGTAGTCATATGATATTTATAGAGGATGGTAACTCACTCACCTTCAATCCCCTCTTATCTTTGGTTAGTTTCTTGACATTTATTTTTTTCAAGAATTATCATCTCAGTTATCCCCTTCTCATCCCTGATTTATTTAAATATCAGTTACCTTTCAAATCATTTACATCAATTGCATTACATGAATTTTGAATCCTGCAAGGATATCAAAATCACCTTTTCATATTCTCTCCATCGAAATAATAAATTAATATGAATTCAAGTTTTTTCAAAATCTGAAGGTCGCAAGCCTATCAGACACTTTCCATTAGGAAGGAAAATCCCATTGTGATGTTAAGCTACCATGTTCATATTTTTTTTGTGAAAACCAAGTTATGCAGGCCTATCAGGCTCAGCTCTTTGGGATCTCCTCATCAGAATGTCAAGTTAGTACCTTTTAATGGTTTTCCCAAAATCTGAAAGCCACAATCTTGTCAAACTTACTTTTTCAAAATTTACCCATCAGAAGGTTAATCTAACACTATCTCATAGTTTTACCAAAATTTGAAAGTTGCAAATCTATTAGAATTACCTTTTCGGATTTGCTCCATCAGAGTGTCAAGGTATCAAGTATTTTCTCAAAATTGTTTTCTTGAAAATATCTTCCCGAAAGCATTTTTCTGAAAGGTTTTTCCTACTATATTTATTTCAGAAACCCAAATTACGTTTTATTATGAAAATTAATAAGGTGTTATTAACCTTTATCCATCAAGGCAGAACTAGCACATCGTTCCAACACTAAAATTACATTATAACTTAATCAAATGTTTTTAACCTTTACAATGCTTTCAAAATATTCCTTCGAAGAATATTTATCAGGTTTTCCCTTTTGGGTAGTCACACTTTGTCTTATCGAACATTCTCACAAACTCAATCTCTCGAAAGCCATTCTTCTTGAAAAGAGTTTTCTTGAAAAGAGTTTTCTTGAATGATTTCTTCTGAAGATAATCTTCTCAAAAGGTTTCTTCCAAAATAATTTTCTTGAAAGATGTCTTCCAAAAAGGATTTTACCAAGAACATTAATCACCCTGTACTTTTCCCACCTGTCATATGTTTCTAATACAACAACATTAATTTTAGAGAAAAGAGTTGGTAAATAAGTACTTTAATATTAATTCACATATCATAAATCTTATTTTTCAAATTAAAGAGTGAAGCAGATGCTTGTGATAAATCTCCCGAGTTTGAGAATTCCTTCGTTAAGTTTCTTAGAAAATAGGTAAGTTGATGGTCAAAGAGTGAATATCCTACAATTTCATGTTATTCTGTGAATTTACAATAATAGTAAAGCCTTATTCCAAACCGTTAATGTGCTTTGAATTTTACAGGATTTTGGAAGTCAAGATGTTGAAAGCTAGAGTGTGAAGGGGAAAAACTCATACTGAGAATTTTGAAACCTTGGTGAAGAATCGATGTACCTTAATTCTATCAAACACTAATAAATTCAATGGAATTAAAGGATACCCAACCTACAACGAGATATAAAAAAGTTTCTTTAACGAAGATTTTTCCAATCATGGCGATGACCTAGAAGTATACCAGAACATCAAGAAGAGTAGATTTCATGTCATTGCCACTAGGCCTACCATATTTCCATATAATGATGTGGTCAGATGGTTTTACTTGCATCTAGAGTCAAATAATTCCACCATATTGAATGAGTATGGAACCCCTATAACCTCATTGAATCCAAAATGATATTCATAGGATGTACCAGTTGATGAAACCTTAAATGTACCTAAAAAAATATTTCTTGCATACATTCATGAAGGAAAATCCCATCTTGATTGAGATAATCAAAGAATGATGGGATGAATACAATCCTTTTACTGCAAAGGACAATATAATGTATCAAATCTAGTATCTCAATGAACTCTACCATCTTCTATCTCCAATGATTTGTAGGTTGTATGGTGAAGATGGATGAACTCATTTTAAGTCAGATTGGGTACCGATAGCAAATTATGTGGTTGAGGCAGGGCACATATTCAATTGGGCTCAAATATTATCGATCAACATATTTACAGTAGTTCAAGATGCCCAAGTAAATAAGAAATTAGGTTTTTACAGGTTTTCCTATTTGATTGATGCTATATGTTCATCTATTACTTTTCCTTTTATGGGTTGGAGATGGAAACTTATTTCACCCTTGTTGATCCACATTTGTGATTGATATTTTTACATACATAATTATCCTTAAGCTTCTTCCTTTGTTTTTATTTTCGTTTTGAATCTCCTTACTTAGTCTCTTTTTCCTTTTTAAAATGCAGGTTGTAGGTCATCATACCATTAAATTCTTAGGTCCACACACCCACAAACCCATGTATTTATACTTAGTCTTTCTCCCATATTTCAAATTTTCAAACACTTAGTAATTTGTTGAGTGATGTGGGAGTAGTGATGCGGGAGTCCAACATGTCATAGACCCACATCTCTGTAGGTTCATAGACCCGCAACCATGCTACCCTTAAATTTCACCTCTTACCTCAACATCCTCCAAAATGCACTTTTTTACCTTTTTTTACTTAGTCATTTTCCCACAATGCAGATGTGGGAAAGCGCATTACCCAATTCACCTTTTTCCCATTTCTTTAGACCTGCATGGTTGTTGATCCACAATCTTGTTTTTTACAAAATGTATCTCTTATTTCTACACCTCGCAAAATCACCCTCTCTGATACTTAGTTAATTTTATTACTTCAAATGGGTACACGACCCTTTCACTTTTACCTTTTCATCCTCGTATCCTCGTAGGTCCAAAGAGCCATAGTCACACATCCTACATAATGCACTTTCCATTCCTCATTATGCACATCCATACTTAACCACTTTTCATCCACCACGACATAATGTCACCACTTTCCATCACATTTATTTTTCCCACCACATCAACCGCCAGTTGTGTGAACACAATGTTGTTATTAAAGTGGAAAAGATCTCGTAAACCTTGTAATAATTAGAAAATATTGTCGTGCAGACTGACAACTTTGAAACAAGAACTAAGGCAATTAAACCATCAAAGAAATACATGGTAAATTAAATAAGAACTAAGATGCCAAGATGTAAATATTGACAGTAGAGCCACCTATTTCCAAGAATAGAAAACAATGTAAATAATGTCAAGTAAGAGAAAAGAATTGTATTTCAGGGATACACTAAATACGCTCAAATAATAATATCAAGAGTTCCAGTGGTTGTGAGCTTACAATTATGAAAAGTTCCTCCCTCTAGATAAGAAAAAGATGAACCTGATCTAGACTTCAAGCATAGCCCTTGCTGGTTGTGTTCCAGAGATAATATATTTTCAATAACTCGTTCAGTGTTGTGCAAATAAATTGAATTCGGAGAAGAGAATAGTTCAACTCCGAGGAAAACAACCCATCTCTTTATACACTTCAGTATTTACCATAATGTTGTGGCTCCCAATGCCCACCATGTGATTCAAGGGAGAAGAGTCTATTGGATTCATCAAAAAACACAAAGGCGGAGAAGAGCTCCTTGATAAATATTTGGTCGACACAAGAAATAACACTACCTTTTTGAATATTGAGGTAAGATTCTTGAAATTCCCATACAGGGAATTTTTCTAGTTATTTTCTCATATAATTGGTTTGGAATCCATGGTATCTGTGCCAAGAAAGGTCATCTATTCCCTTCATTTTTTTTTCATTAAAATTCCATCATATAATGGGGTCACATTATTTATAATGAAATCTCATTTCAATTAAGTAATTTTAAAAAGACCTAGAAATTGTATAGGAAATCCTACCTTATTTTCTCCATAATGTATTGTCATGTCTTTGAGGACTTTCTAAGGGAAAGGAACAATTATTTTAAGGCAGAAGCAGTCTTCTCCTAGTATTCAACCTTGTGGAGGCACACAAATCAATATAATTTCTACCCGATTCACAATAATTTTATCTCAGAGTTTACAAAATTATTTTTTGTCCCTAATATGTCGACATTATCACTCGAAGCCACAACCTTTCTCATGGGAAAAATCATTTTCAAAAACACTGAATATTTTAGTATTATAGTATTATTTGTTTGTGAAGAGAAACATTTCCTCCTCCCATTTTATGTATCAAACAAACATTTTGTTGTAGAAGTTTGTCAGCAATATAAGTCCTAGGCTCACTTCTTCAATGAGAAGAGAAATAAGTAACTCATCCTGCTGCCTTGGAAAATTGGAGAAAACAAAGTAAAACACATCTCCCATTTGGATGAACTTGCAGGACATCTTGACCAACTCAATGTAAAAGAAGCTGAACTTGTTGAGGGTTTTGACCCAAATGATATGTTTTCTACACATATGTCCTTAATTGGTTTTTCTTCCTATTTTACAAAAAATGAACAACTTAAAGAAGGGGGTGGAGATAACTTGAATCTCCCTAAATTTTTAGTCAGCCATGCCTTTTAATTATATGGAGGAATTATTTAGTACTAATAAGGGATATCAATAGCATGGTAGATAAGTAATTTACAGAAATCCCAATTCATTGACTATGTCTCAAAAGAGTACCCCGATAAGAACAAAACATAAGAGCAATGGTTTGGATATGAGAAAAACACCTTTTGTAAGTTTAGACAACGATAGTGATATGGACCCACCAAAGAAAAATATTCGAAAATATCAAACAATATATACTTATATCAAAATCAAAAGGGATATATAGAAAACAAGGTTAGGCATACTTGCAACTCAAGAAATTGGATGGGCTATGGATGTGGATGAGCTTATATAATAGCCTAGTTGGTTCGAGCAAATACTATTGGAAACTCAAGAGATCACTGAAGCGCTAGTCACTCAGTAACCAAATACATTTGAAGAAGAATATGTAACTTTTCACTGCACAACCTACAATTTAGCATCAAAAAAATTGTTAATTGAGAAAGTTAATACAAAAAACAAAAAATCATCCAAGAAATGGAAATCAACAATTGATTTTGATGGGATTGCACCATAAAAAATTGTAAAATTCCATGAATCAATCGAAGAATCCCTGAAACATTTTGTTAGTAACTCCCTGGTTTCTCTAACACCAACTAGAAGGAAGCACCAACTCCCTGTGTTCAATCCCCCACTTGAACCTCTGAGGACACCAGTCCTCCCTAGCACCTCCCAACCACCCTGGATTGTGAATATGAAATACTAAAACCTATTACAGTGATATAGTGTTCAATAATAGTTTACCAGTCTCATCACTGTTCTGCAAGATTTTGCTACTCAGACTTCCTCACTGTCTTCCAGCATGCATCCACTGTCCATTCTGTTCTTCTGCTTTTTATTCTCTGTGCGCCATGTCCATTCACTGCACAATTCTTCTTTTGTTCTTTTTAGTTGCTACACTATGATCCTTCTTCATGCATGAATCACCTTCAACAATAACATCCACAGCAATTCCAACAACAACAACAACCTCATCTCTTCTCTGTACCGTGTATATATAGCTTATGTGCATCTTGTGCATGCAATATTCACCATTCCTCTGCATACTCATACCACACCAATCTCCTCCACATCTCAAGTGCTCCGCATGATCATCATTGCGACTCTTTAGCTTCTTTAGCAGTTCAACCCCTGTGTCTATCATCACTAGGTGTTATGACGAGATTCCTTTTTCTCTCTCGCAGTTGAGACTCTTCGTGTTCTCTGTTACAGTCGAGCTCATCCTTTCTATTTTAATTACAAGCTCCAACCCTCATCCAGCTGTCAATTTCCTCCACGAATCATCTTCATTCCACTGGCAGATTCCATCTAACTCTTCAACTCCTCTGGAAATCACACCGAAGTCTCTTCGCATCCTTTGGTAGAAACCATCAATGGTTTCTAGCAGTTGCACTGTGAGGATCAACATTAGCCCTTTGATCATGCTCATGTTCACCTCCATCGTTGGATTAACTCTGATGAGTTCTTGCATTATTTACCTGTTTCACACTTTCACAATTCAAAGATTCTATGATGAGACATCTTGAGTCTCCATGTCATGAGTTCTGAAACTCCGAAACAAAGTTTTTCTATGTTGGCTCCTTCCTTTATATACCCATGGCTATGACCAAGCACTTATGCATAAAGCGATTTCATGATTTCACATTTTGTGAATTTGGAGATGAGGCATCTCTACTCTCCAAGTCGCGATCCCCGAAACCCCAAAATGGAGCTTATCTAAACTGACTCCTTCCCTTCTTGTGACCACCGGCGGTGACCATAGGCTGTGCAAAAAAGGCACTT
This sequence comes from Picea engelmannii, assembly GCA_009831015.1. Taxonomy (NCBI): domain Eukaryota; kingdom Viridiplantae; phylum Streptophyta; class Pinopsida; order Pinales; family Pinaceae; genus Picea; species Picea engelmannii. The sequence goes on along the minus strand of ML790883.1, from coordinate 876,375 downwards.
CATATTTCGCGATTTTATAAACTTCATCGATTCTGATTAACCGTTGAAATCTCCATTGATCCGACGGTCTAGATCTTATCGTGAATTCCCATCTTGCGGTTCCTTAGATGGAGGTTCTTGTCACTCCAAGTCGCGATAGGCGAAGCTCTGAGATGGAGCTTAGATCAACGGTTCAGAACCCTTGGTGATCTAATGGTCCAAATCTTATCATGAGTTCGTATCTCATGATTCCTGTGATGGAGGTTCCCGTCACTGCATGTCGCGATACGCAAAAATCCAAGATGGAGCTCAGATCGATGGTCCACGTTCTAGGTGATCTGACGGTCCTGATATTTTCGCGATCTCACATCTCGTTGTTCCTTAGATGGGGGCTCTCATCACTCCAAATCGCGATAGGTGAAACTCCGAGATGGAGTCAGATCAACGGTCCAGATCAAACCTCAATCTGATGGCTGAGATTGTTTCGTGATTTTTCATATCATGAAATCGAGAGGTTAGGGAACCTCATTCCTTTGACTTTCCAGTCAGCGACATGATGATCTTTCACCATGTTCCCTATGGATCAACGGTCCACGACTGTCCCCGATGGATGGCCAGGATTCCTTCACAGTTTTGGGGAGTTGGATGACTCTTGACTTATCCACCTTGCAGCTTCACCATATCTAACGGCTATTGAGCCTTCGTAGATACCCTAGATCCTATGGGCCATATCTTCTCGCGATTTCACCACTTCGCGATTTCGCTGCTTCGCGATTTCGCTGCTTCGCGATTTCGCTGCTTCGCGATTTCGTCCACCTTCACGATTTCACTGTTCTTGCCATCACTTTTCTTTTCCATCGTTGTTCTTGCCATCAATGACAAGATTACTCTGAACTGTAAACCTTCCAACAAGGTTGGTTGTCATTGATGTAAATCCTTGAAGAAAGTCCAGTGGCACAAATGTTTGGGCAATGGAAAAATGTTTGTTTGATGTAAATATGACTCATTATTGTCTTGTCATGGATGATAATAAGTACAAATGGATGAACTACAAAGTGTTCCCCTTATGTTGAAAGCCCTCACGGGAAGACGCTTTGCGAATTGAGTTATCCTAGATGTATGGTTAGAGAACCCATGATTATTTGTGGAATAATGAAATGAAGGCCAGTGAATTTGTCAGCGAAACTATCCTATATGTATATTTCTTGTCATTCCATTTCTGGTGGTATGTGGAATTCCACTTAACTCCTCCCAGTTAGAGAGTTATGGCCATGAGAAGTTGGAGAACCTAGGTTTGGGTAATGGACCCAAGTTTGTTTGATGGATAATGGTAAGAGTTTTGATATATTTTCAGGTAATACTATTATATATGGATATTACATGTCATTCCATTTCTGGTGGTATGTGGAACGTCACATAACTCCTCACGGTTTGAAAGTTATGGCCTTACAAAGTTGGAGGACCCTCATATGTCATCTAAAAGCCTCGAAAGGTCAAAGTAGTCAAAGTGGTTTAAGATATTTTAAAGGTAAATAATAAAGTGATGTGATGAGTGAAATATAATTCAAAGTGAATACAAACTAAATTATTTAAATAATAAATTTAATGGATAAATTAGAAGTGGGTTAACCCTAAAATAAAGAAAGTGGGCAACGTGACCTAGAAGATGTTTTTAAGGAAGCTACTTGGAGAGTATAAATAAGAGGCAAGGCTCTCTCATTTTATATAAAAATTGAGCATATTGAATATATATAGGTGTCTAAGGTAACCAAATGATATCTAAGATGAAGTTCTGAGGAAAGGTGAAGAAAAGAAGGCCATAATTCACGGAAGGATAAATTCCTTTGATGATGCTTTCTAAGGTATGTTATTTACAGGTCATCTCACCATTTTCACAATAACGTTTTTTCCAGAATGATTCAGACCATGAAATTTCTATTCCATTGAGGAAACATATCCAAGTATATGTGGTAAAAAATTCATCTTGTTTGTCATTGTATTTTTGGAGTTACACTCCGTGGAAAATAAGGTTTGTGGCTAGTCCCGAAACTAGTCTAAAACAAGTGTTTTGGGTAAAAACGTCATAAATTATTCATAAAAGATCCAAATTGAGTAAGACCAAATGTGTTGGTTAGAGTGCCATCTGTATAATTTTTTGTAATAGTTTCAGATCGATTCAATAAATATTACATGTGGGGCACGTTCTACAAGGTCACTCTCTAGAATAAGCCAAAATTCAGCAAGGTATGCCATTTTTTCTATAACTTTTTTTCTGAGAGTTTCCAAGTAGTGACACCTGGAGGAATTGCGCAAAACATACTGAATAAAATTTTGTATTAGTTTCAGATATTCATTCATTACAGGTACAAAGTTTTGATTATTTCAAGTTAGGGTTGTTGACTAATCCAAAACTAGTCTTATGAGACTAAAGAAAAGTTTGATGGAAATGCTAGTATCTTGTTGTTAAAGTTAAGGAATGTTTGTAGGTATGTGATCATAAACACCAGTTCAATTACAGAGTTACAAATCATATTTGGATTATGAAATTGATGAGTTCTTTTGGTTAAGGTACATGTTGGGTACATGGTTGAGACGAGTAGTTGATGAGTTGGAACATACATGAGGTTTATAGTTGATGATGTTGGTACATATTGATGATTCGTAGTTGATGAGTAGTTGACACATGATTGGTACATACAAGGGTGTTGGAGCCTCCTTCCAATTGCAGCTGGAAAACAAGTGAAGTTCATGCTTCCAATGAATGCAATTCTTCAAGACATATAAGAAAAAGCATTCTGTGGTTTTCTCCCGATTTGGGTTTCCACATAAAACACTGGTGTACTTTGTATGTGTGTGATTGTTCATTTCTTATTGCTCATTATTGAATAATAATTCTACATTGATATAACACTTGGATTATTTGAAGAAAAAAGATTATAATTACGCTATTACGGATTCACCCCCCCTCCCCCCCCCACCCCCTCTTATTAATCCAACACATTGCTTCTAAAACCTTTAAATATAGTTTAACCAACACTCACTTTAGAATATATCCTAAAAATCAGAAACAAATAGAAATGTTCATCTAGTTTTCTACAAGCGATAGGAAAATATGTTGGAGATGGGATACAAAAAAGTATATATTTGATTCAATATATTTGGGAATTTGCACAAAGCTCCACCAAATTTGCAGCAAGGATTAAAAATCTCAAAAAATATCTTCAGAAGGATCTATAGAATGATGAAGGTTTCTATAGGGATGTTGTGGGTACATTCTTAGATAAAGTTTCAAGCTTAAGTGATATTCATAGAAGAGAGAAAAACCTTCCTTTAAACATCGGAATCGAACACTTTTATGCATGTTGGTTGAAGAGAATAAAAAAATTGAGAGAAATGATAAATGAACTAGATGATTTGAAGAACAAAAGAGGTGACTTATTCTTTAAGCTGGTAGATCTCAGGAAATAACTTGATGTCCAGATTCTATTAATGGATACCATACTTTCATCTAAAGAGAAATTATTAGACCAACTTAGTGTATTGAAAGTTTCATGGGAAAGGGAGTTCACCGTATCAATATAATTCTCTGAGGAAGAAATTGAAAGTTGGATAGCTAGATACATCCTCATAAATGATGACATATATGACATGTTTCATGAATCATGCATGGCCTTAGGAGAGATGGATAATGATTTTTTAGAAATAAATACTAGGCATGAGATTATGATGGCCCCCATGATGGAATATATTGAATATTGGTTAAGAAAATCCTTAATCAAAATCATTGATACAGGACAACAAGAAATGGATGAAGTGGTTATGCCACCTTAAACATAACAAACATCTACAAAAGAAGCACCAATACACAAACAACAACATCTGGAGGGTTAAGAAAAAATTTCCATCATTGTGAGTCAAGAAACAACCCTATTCTTCCCCTCATTATCATTCTTCTACAATCATTTGTCATATTGCCTTCTATTTCCCAGTAATCTCTGAAAACCATGATGATTCTTGATTGTTTTCTATGTCTTCCATGTCTTTTCATTTCATGGTCCTTAGGAGCGCCATCCTAGTCATCATTGAAGGAAAAACACAAATATTTTATTTCAGGACATTTACCTTGTCTTTTTAAAAGACATATATTATTTTTGAGGTTCTGATCTAGGAGGCTCTCCACACAAGGATTGATTAATGTTCACACCATGGAAAAGATCATTAAAATGATGATTGATGATAGGTGACAAAGTTTAAAAGGAATTTTTAATGCTTCATATTTTAAAAATGATTAATATTTTTAGCATAATGTGCTCATGTATTTTTCATTTAATTTGTAAAAAGGAAATTAAAATCAAGTGTGAGAATCCACCTCACAAATTGGTTTTCTATTTTTAAGGGGAAATTAGTTTTGTGTGAGAATCCACCTCACAAATTAGTTTCCTAATTTTAAGAGGAATTTGGGAGTCTCATGAGTTGTTTTGGGATTCTTCCTCATTTTATCAAAAGTGGTTTCCTAGTATCAAGGGGAAGTTAAGGTTGGTTGAGATGCTTTCTCATTTTTGTCCTTGAGTTGTTATTAGATCCTAAAATTGTGGATCTTGTCTCCTTGAATTATGGAGAGAAGGAAACTACATAAATTCCTTATGTAAGCATTGTAAAGGGAGGCCCCTTGGAGAGAGTGAGATTTGTATTGAGAGGAATGTAGTCCTTATGGTGTTTAAATAAATGTCACTTATGTGAGAGCCTTAAGTTCTCTTTGTATAAGAGAAGGATTCTCTGGGATTTCCTCCTTGTAAAGAGCATGTGCCACATTTTGTGAGAAGGTTTTGGCCCTGCTAAAGGAAGGATAATAAAGAGATTCATATTCCAAGTGGATATATAGATGTTGCCAGAAGGTTCTGGTGAACTCTATTATCACATGGGTGTCAAATGATATGTTTGATTTTTTTTTGTATTCTCTCTTGATTAAGTAGAGATTTAATTACACATATGCACATAATTATGACAATTTGTTCACACTTATATGCAATGATTAATGGTTATTTTATCATGTTCATATGCTCTTAAGCTTCATTAAATGATCATCATCGTAGGATTTTTGTAGAGAACCATCTCACATAAATATTAGATCAAGTAGTATCAGAGCAGGTCTGACCATTTTTGCATATTGTGAATATAATCATGGTAAAATAAAAGAAGAATGCATCGATTTGTGAGCTTGAATAAATCAACCAAACCATTCAATTAGCAGAGAATGTTGAATTTAGGAGGTTGCTTCAAGAATTTGAAGAAAAAAAAGAGCAAGCTACGACTGCAACAACAAGCTATGCAGGAGAAAGTTGGAGAATGCTCCACAACAAAGGCAACAAAAGGTCCCTCCAAGACTAGACAAACTTGTGGCCATGGCAAGTATATCAATTATGGTTCTTTTTATGAAAATATCGATACTTGCACATATTTTCATATAATAGAGGATGATATCTAGACACCAAGGAACCAAGGTGATTTCTAGAAGCTACATCTATAGCTTCATCCAACCAGGAGGACTAGTTGGCCAAACTTTAGGAAGATGACCAAGCATAAAAAACAAGAATGGTGGTAAAGAATTATCCATGTTTAATTCCTTCACTTATTAATGATGATGCCTCTTTTGGAATTTTTGAAAGGAACACAAAGGGAATTTGCTTGAAATTGTTGAGGAATATGGGGTATACAAAAGGAAGTCTTGGTATTAATGACCAAGACATCATTCAACCACTAGAGGTTGAAGAAATACCCCGATATGTAGAATTGGGGTATGGTGAAAGAGAATGCTCAAAAGAAGCATAAGCATAGGATTCTTCAAGTGAAGAGTTGAAATCATCACCAAACCCATCTAATAAAAATGATGGCACATCACTTTATAAAAGTGATAGATCTAGCATGAGATTTCGGAGGAAATCAACATCTCCTTGAAAATATTGGGATAACAAGAGTGTTGTGAAGTACTAGAAGACGAAATCTCCTTACAATGAAGGA
>ML790883.1:829086-850426 GCA_009831015.1 Picea engelmannii | reverse complement strand
CTTTTGCTTGAGATTTATCAATTGGCTAAAGAAGGTATTGCTCCTTGTATCCTCATAGTGTGATATCATTTCTTCCGTGAAAATTGTCCAAGTGATGAGTGATTTGCGAGAAAAAAGCCATCGATACCAAACAAATTGATTAGGTTTTAAATATAAAGAAGCAATTCGTACCTTTTGTGTATGTGGCACATTATGGAGATCAAAGAATTGCTCCATCTGAATTATCCATGTGATTGGGTTCTTGCCATCAAACTTCCTCATGTCAATCTTAGGAACATGGTTGGTCTTCAAACCAAAGTTGGAGTTTCTCCATTCTTGATTCACCTTCCTTGTGTCCACATCATGAATTTCATGGGATGCATTTTCACTTTCATGTGTCTTCTCTATTATGAAATTTTCCAATACTTCCATGATCTCCCTTTTTAAACCATCTATCTTAGTGTCCAACTTAGCTTCCATTGAATCCATATTAGTATCCAACTTAGCTTCCATTGAATCCATCTTAGTATCCAACTTAGATTCCATTGAATCCATCTTAGTATCCAACTTAGCTTCCATTGAATGCATCTTAGTATCCAACTTAGCTTCCATTGAATCCATCTTAGCTTCCATTGAATCCATCTTAGTTTCCATTGAATCCATCTTATTTTGTAGTTCATTTATGTCCCTACACATTTCTTCACCTTCATCAAGAGTCCAAGTAGAATTTTCTGGAGGCTTATTTGGTGTGGAAGTTCCCTTTTTGGGTGGCATGTTGGCCAAGTATCACTTTTGAACCTTGATTTTGAGGTGGTTCTGCTAGATAATATTTCTTCTATTGTATCTCCCAATTTTTGGCCCTTCTGGGTATGAAAATTTCTCTTATGTATTTCTCTAATATTTCTTCTCTGCAATTCAATAGGTCTGATCAAAATTGGATGTGCCAAGTGGAATTTACGGTAACTTCCCCACAACTTGTCGATTTTTGGCCTTTCCAGGAGATCTCACTTGTATAGTGTGCCCCGCACAAAATAATTGATATAAAATTCTTAAACGTGTACCCAAAATACTGCAGACTATCCACAATCCAATGCAACCAGTCCCATGAAATTTGGATACTCTAGGAAGAAGTTATGATTGTTTTACCTGGAACACCTTCTTGAGACTAGTCAATAGGGCTAGTCAGATACCCTATCTTACACAGGGTGTATCTACCAATTAAGATGACCCAAAAGCTGAATTGTTTACCAAAGATACACTACTAATTTCTGTAAATTTCCTCTAGATTTCAGGGTCTGAAACGTTAGATAAATTTTTTTATAGCGAACATTCTACAATGACTCATTTCAGTATGATTCTAGAACCCTATCTTGTACAGGCTGTATCTCCGAAATAATAAGTCCTCAGGAGCTGAATTTTGAACCCAATGTACCTTGATCCATCTTCTAAATACCCTCCATGTCGTTCCTTCTGAAATGTTGTAGAAACAAATTTATAGTGAAAATTCCACGGTGTCTCAGATGTAGGAGTGAAACCCCAAGACCTTGATCTCTGATACCATATGTTAAGAACCAAACATCAATATAGCATAGAAAAACCTTAGGAAAAGTACTCAACGCCTTGAAAAAGAGATAATTTCAGAAGATAAGCCTCTTCGAGGGGGAAACCTCCTTTTACCCCACTTAAATGTTCAAGTACAAGATGATTCAAAATGAAAATGTCTCCTTGGTATATATAGGAGACTAGGAGGTATAATTACAACTAATGGCCTAAAGACGACATAAATAAAATAACATTACTAATCTAAATTACAACTAATGGCATAAAGCCGACATAAATAGAATAACATTACTAATCTAATATGCCCCAATTAAGGGGTAATGAGCCAATATTAGGGCTTAACAATGAAGGTCTCTTCCTTCTCTACGAAGGTCTCTTCTATTTTCCTTCTCTATGAAGGTCTACTTGTGGGATTTCTCATTCCTTCTCTACGAAGGTCTATTCCTTCATATCCTAGGTTCCTTCTTGAATTCAAACATTTCTTTCTTTCTAACTTCATACTGGATCAACCTGCTCCCTATGAATCTATAGGAACGGTACTGGAGCAACCTGCAGTTAGCTGCATCTCATCAACTATATCTGAGTATCTTGAACATTTCTGTTTTTCATCTTTAGGAGCCTCCTACTCCTATATAAATAATGGATATTGTCTGGTCTTTACTAGCTACCACCATATCATGTCCTTCTCATGTTGTCTAACTTCTGCAAGTCAAGGCATAAGTTCTTTCTTCGGAGACCTGTAAACTTACTTACAGTATTCTTTCTGAGATATGCCACTTAGACAATCAGTCAGTAACAATAAGCAGTAATCAAATAAAATTGTATCATGATTTCTATCATAGTAGTACACATATTTTCTTAAGCAAAACTTGTTCAACCATGTACACATCTGAAACCTTAGTCATGAATAAGACTTTTGAACTCTTTTTCACTCTAGCTATGAAATTACCAAATTTTTCCTTACTATCATAGCTAAACACATACCTTTGTCACTCTCATGAGTGATCATACCTGAAATAATTATTTTATCTCTTTCTTTATTCTCTTCTTTGATTAGTCTGCATAGGAGGTTAATTAACATTCTCACAAAAATCTAACTTGTAATGATAAAGTATTAAAGTAAACAAGATACTAAAGATAAACATGAATACTTATCTTTTGTTTTTGTGTGAGGAGACTCCATGGACTCCACCATTTGCTATCTTTCTTCAGATCAACTATCTTCAACTTAAAGTACATATTTCTCAATTTATACTAAAGATTTCTTTGAGGGAGGATATTCCTCTTCCTCTACCACATGTGCTTGATGCTTTCTTTTCCATTTTCCTTGAGGACAATCATAGAAGAAGTGTCCCAAATTTTGACAGTTGTAGCATCTGATCTTTGAAACATATTTCTTCTTATCTGGAACTCTTACGGAGTTAGCTTATTTATTGTTCTTCCTGAAGGAACTTCTTCTGTTATTTTGAATTGTAAGAGATTCTGTTTATTCGTCAATAATTAATCTCTTTTGTTGGTCTGCAAGTCTAGATTATTCGTGTGTGCAATCTTCCCATAAATTATCAAACATAGGTAACTTGCTTCTTGCATACACTCCTTGTACAAAAGGAAACCAAAATGTTGGAAAACTATAAAGGGTTGTGGTTACAACATATTTGTCACTAATGAAATCTCCAATAGCTGCAAGATGATCTCTAATCTGAGAAACTCTCATAAGATAGGATGAGACAGATTCTGAGTTTTCCATATGCATATTATGAAGTTGATTTCTTAAGGCAAGATTCTGGCTAATGTCTTTGCGTTCATATAACCTACTGAGTGCTTCATACATTTTCCTTGTTGTCTAGAGCTCATATATATGAGAGATCAAGTGATCCTTTACTAAATCTGACACGATTCTCTTTTCTTTCTTTTCATTCTTCTTGTGCTTGGTATTTTTCTCTTCTTCCACTGGTTCTGGTATACCCACTGTAACATGTTCTAGGATATCATTCTCATCTAGAATCATCTACAAGCTATTCTTCCAAGATCTGAAGTTTCCATATCCTTCCATCCTGTCTTCTACCCTCATACCGGTAGCCATTATTTCTTGCAGTAGAAACCCTAGCCCTCCGGGCTATAGAAATATTAGAAAAATCAAATTTCTTGGATCTGAAAATGGAACTCACCAAAATATGTGCTAGATTGAGGAAAGTATGTTGGATGACGTAGGAAGTGCCACCTGGTATGTCCGCTCTCATAGGATCTTCTTCTTCTTGGCCTAAAGAACTCTAAGGTTCTTCTATTTCCCTATCGGGAAATCTGCTCCCATAGTTCTCTCGTGCGGTTCCCTTCCTGGATGTATCGGGGGGATCAGAACTCGTGACTTCGCGAGTTCAAAGGTTGAACACTGGGTTCTCAGATCCCCAAGACCCGATGGTCAGTCAACTCGCTGACTTTTCCCTGAGGGAATTCGCTACTCGCGACCTCGCTACTCGCGAGACCAAACTTTTGGTTCTCCAATCTCCGATACCTGAGGTACCGAAACTCCGATGTGCACGTGTGACTTGACCCATCCACCCCCGTATTTTCTATCAGGACTTCCACGCTATCATGATCTCACCACTCTCGACTTCACTACTCATGAGGTTGAATAACTTCCACGTCGACTCCCGAGGTTCGAGATGTCGAAACTCGCGACCTCACTCCCTCGCGACTTTGAACGCCAATTTCTCAATCCTTCCACTTACGAGTTCCTGAGATACGAGGTGCCACCTGTCCACTTGCCAAATCCTATGGATCCACCCTATCCTCGGAGTAGTCGATATATCATTTCTCGCAATCTCGCGACTATCCTTACCAAACTTAGGACACTTTCGTCACAAGGTCCCGATAGGTGATCTCGTGAACAATCCAATGGCCCTGACTGACTTGGATCAATGGTGTTGCCCCTCCTGAGCTTTGAATCCTCCTCCATGCTTGCGCTGTAACTACCTTGCACCTCTGGGAGATCCCATGGCCCTCAAAACCTCGTGAAATCTCTTCCAGCAGATTTCGTCCGTCCGTTCTCGCCTTGAGGATTCTGCGAAATAAAGAAGTGTCTCTCCACGAGACTTGTTTGCTCGCTCACCAACCTGCGACTCTTTCCTCCGACTTCCAACGACAACTTCCTTGCACTTAGCCTTCGGTGAATTCAAAGGTCTATTCCTCCTGATATTTTCCACTCTGATTCTTTCAGAGGTACTTGCACGCGCTCCCCACGACAATCATTCAACAACTCCCAAGTGTTGAATCCCTTCGACTCTGTGCACTCCTGCAGCAACAGCCTTTGATTTCCTTTGCTCAGATTCACAAATGAGACTTTTGCCTCAGCCTACGCACTCCTTGCATGGCTTCAACAACCCACTTCCTCTTTTGGGTGAATGAGAACAAAATTTAAACTACTTAGCCTCCATCAATGCACTCCTTGCGGATGAATCGACTACCCACCTTGCAGGAATCTCCTGGCTCAGATAGAGAAACAATTGAACCTCACTCTCTCTCCCTTTCATACTTCAGTTTGAAACATGAAATCACATGAACAACATATAAAAAGCAAATGCATAGCAAGAAAACAAACATTCATGAGCATAACATCAATACACAGAGAAAACAACACAAACCATGAGCTTGAATCAAAGCTTCATTCTATTAATTCAAATGCCTGTACATGGGTGTTCTTCATACAATATTCTCTGCTTGCTCTCCTCTTCTCCTAGGTTGATAATATTACAATGCACAATGAGGGTGTCTATATCCGTTTTCCCTCTCAAACTCTAAACTATCAAAGCTAGACTTAAAATCCTATCTACCAGCATTAACTAGATTAAATGCCTCCTATCTACCAAAGGACAAGAGCTTAAAAGCTCACGGTCCAATACAATATACAATGCGCCTTCATAAATGGATTCATTAAAGACTTGTGCTACAATCACAAAGCACTTCAAAAATTTGGGTTGGTTTATCCAGCTGATCTCCGCTTGATGAGTTGGCGATGCTCCTGCATCATACTCCTCGACTTGAAAAATTTCATGGGCTCCTGTCCATGAGCTCCTGCATGGTCTGTCCATGCTTTTGTATCACTGCTTCAGTCTCCCAGCTGGCATCTTCCATTGGGTGGTTCTTCCATTTGACCAGATACTCGAAGTATTTCTTTCGCCTGGTCTTTTTGCTCACTCTCTTGTCAAGTATACGCTCCATCTGTGGCTTTTCTGCAATCGACATCTGCTTCTACCACTGAATTTCTCGCTGTTCATCACTTCCAGCTCCTGCTTCCTCAGTCTTATATGGATATAAGTCTGAGACATTGAATGTCGAAGATATTTTGATGTCATCCAACAACTCAATTTCATAAGCATTTTCTCCCAATTTCTTCATGACTCTGCATGGCCCAATTTTTTTCATTTTTAGCTTGTTGTATGTTCCCCTTGGGAACCTTTCCTTCCTCATATGTGCCAGAACTAGATCACCAAATTTGAACTAAAGTTGTCTCCGATGCTGATCCGCTCTCCGCTTATATTCCTGGTTTGATTCCAGCAATTGCTCCTTCACCCTGCTGTGAAGTTCTTTCATCGCCTCTGCGAATTCTTCAGCGCTTGCGCTCTTAGTTATTATCTGTTCTAAATCCCTCAATTCAGATACCCCTCTTGGTTTCCTGCTGTATACAATCTCAAATGGAATTTTGCCTGTGCTCCTGTTCACTGAGTCGTTGTATGCAAACTCTGCCTGTGGTAATATATGATCCCAACTGTTGTGGTGTTCTGTCACCAAGCTTCGCAACAAGTTTCCCAGACTTCTGTTGACCACTTCCGTTTGTCCATCCATCTGAGGATGATAATCATAAGTAAACACCAAGTTAGTTCCTAGCTTCTTCCATAGCGTCCTCCAGAAATTCCCTATGAATTTGGTGTCTATGTCTGAAACTATGCTTTTCGACAATCCATGGAGTCGAATGACCTCCTTGAAAAACAAATTTGCGATGTGGGTTGCGTCGCTAGTCTTTTGGCATGGAATGAAGTGTGCCATCTTGGAAAACCTGTCCACCACCACAAAGATCGAATCAACACCTCTTTGTGTCCTTGGTAATCCCAATACAAAATCCATGCTGGTTTCATCCCACGTTCTTTCGGGTATGGGTAATGATTGATAGAATCCTGCATTCTGCTTCCTGCCCTTTGAATTCTGGAAAATTATACATATGTCGACAAACTTCTTGACATCTTCTCACATCCCTGGCTAAAAATATGATTCATTCAGCTTCGTGAACGTTTTGTCATGGCCAAAGTGTCCTGCTAATCCACCACTGTGCTTCTCTTTCAACAGGTTCTCCCTCATGGAGCATCTTGGAATACACAGTTGATTGCCTCTGAACAACAATCCCTCCTGGAGTATGTAATCTATCCAAGGACTTTTGTCTCTGAGAACTGGATTCTCAGCTGCTTCATACGCTTCCCCAAAATCTACATCTCCTGCATACATGTCCCTAAGATTTTCAAAACCCAATGTTTCGGAACTCCTACAGCAACAAACACTTCCTGCTCAAAGAATCAGCCACTTTGTTAGCAGTACCTGAAATGTGTTTAATCACAAATGTAAAGTTCTACATATACTCTACCCATTTAGCATGTTTCTGATTCAACTTCTCTTGTTGACTCACAAACTATAATGCATGATTATCACTATACAATACAAATTCCTTCGGGATCAAGTAATGCCCCCACTTCTTCAATGCCTGTATGATAGCATAAAATTCTTTATCATACGTGGATTATTTTAGTTTTGCTTCATCCATATTCTCACTGAAATATGCAACTGATCTATCTTCCTGACTCAAGACCGTTCCTATGGAAAATCTGCTTGCATCACATTTCACCTGAAATGCCTTATGGAAATCCGGCAACACCAACACCAGTTGTTCCATGATCTTCCACTTCAACAGATTGAAGCTCTTCTCAGCCTCTGCTGTCCAGTGAAAATATTTATGCCACTTTTTGACTGTGTCCATCATTGTTGCGCTAATTCAACTGAAATTCCTAATGAATTTCCGGTAGAAACTAGCCAGTCCATGAAAACTTCTCACCTCGAAAACATTTCTCGGTGATGGCCAATTCTTGATCACTTCTACCTTATCCATATCCATCTTCAACTCATTCGCTGAAATAACAAAACCCAAATAAATGAGCTCTGTCTTCATAAATGAGCACTTCTTCATATTGATCAACAACTTCTCCTGCTGTAGCTTCTTCATTACTGCAGCTAAATGCTTCAGATGCTCTTCTTTTGTTTTGCTGAAAATCAGTATATCATCCAAATATACGATGACACATTTCTCGATGAATTTCCTCAGGACTTCATTCATCAATCTCATGAAGGTACTCGGTGCATTCGTCAAGCCAAATGGCATGACTAGACATTCATACAATCCTTCGTTTGTCTTGAAGGTTGTTTTCCATTCGTCGCCTTCCCTTATGAGAATCTGATGATATCCTCTTTTCAAATCAATCTTTGAAAAATACTTTGCCCCACTCAGGCAATCCATCAAGTCATCCATTCTCGGCAATGGAAACCTGTACCTGATGGTTATCTTTTTAATGGCTTTGGAATCAGTGCACATTCTCCAACCTCCATCTTTCTTTGGACTTAGTACTGTTGGAACAACACATGGGCTCAAACTCTCTCTGACTAATCCCTTGTCCAACAACTCCTCGACCTGCCTTTTAACCTCCTCATTTTCCTGTGGCGTCAATCTGTACACAGCTTTGTTTGGAAAACTAGCCCCTGGTATGAGATCAATGTGGTGACTCACACTCCTCATCGGCGGCAACAAACAAGGTAATTCGTCCACTATGATATCAGCAAACTCTCCCAGCAGTTCCTGAATATCTTCTGGTAGATCATCCACCCTTGTGCTAGTCAGAACAATCCTCGGCTTTTTGACCACAAAGAATTGTGGATCTTCCTTCTTCTTTACTTCCGCCAGAATTTCCTTACCACTCATGAGAAGTACAATATTTCTCGGTTCTAGTTTTACTTCTTTATCTTTAATTGGAAGTAGCATATGTGTTCTTCCATTCTTCTCCAAAGTATACGTATTCATCTTCCCATCATGAACTATGTTCCTGTCATATTGTCATGGTCTGCCTAGCAATAAATGACATACATCCATGGGAATAACATCACAGAGTATTTTATCATTATATCCTCCTATCTTGATGTCAACTAAGCATTGTTTAGTGACACTTACTTGATGTCCCTTCTGTAACCATGAAACTTTGTATGGACTCGGGTGATCAGTCGTCTCCATCTCCATCTTTTCTACCATCTCGGTTGAAACGAGATTATCTGTGCTAACGCTATCAACGATAACCTTGCACTTCCTATCTTTGGTCTTGCATGTGGTTCTGAAAAAGTCTGTTTCTTTGAGTTGTGTCCTCCACCTCCTTCTCGGGTGTTAAGAGAACTTTACGCATCATCAGCGACCTTCGGTCTTCTGCGTCTTCTGCTTCAGCATCTCGCCTCTGTGCCTCGACGATGTGAGCTTCTCCTCCATCCTTCTTCCTATTTGGACAATCAATTTCCTTGTGTCCATTCTTTCCACATGTGAAGCATGTGATAACTCCACCTCTGCCTCTTCCTCTACCTCTGGTACGAGGAAATGTGTTATTATCAGCGTATCCTCTGCTCTGTTCTGTCTGTTGCATTCCCTGTTCAGCGTGTTGTCCTCGCTGTGAACTTCCACCTCTTTCTGTTCTAGTCTGAGGCTTCTTCCAGTCGTCCTTAGATTTCTAGAACCTATCTTGGGCAACTGACTTACCTTTTGGCTGGCTCCTACCTCTGCCTCGCTGTGCTGGCTTACGGCTTAGCTTCTCCTCAGCTTTCAACGCCATTTGATACGCATCCTCCACCATTCTGATGGTCATCATACTTAATTCATCCTGAATGTCGTATCTCAGACCATTCATATATCTGGAAACCTTCTCATCATCGCTCTCCCGATGACCTGCTCTGATGTTCATCTTGTAGAATTCCTCAGTATACTCCTTCACTGTCATCAGCTTCTGTCTCAGGTTCTGCATCCTCCTGAATAGAGAAATTTGGTAATCCCTTGGGATGAACTTCACTTTCATCTTCGCGGTCATCCGATCCCAACTTTTGATATTTTGCTTGCCTTTGCAGTGTCTATCTGCTTGAAGCTCGTCCCACCATAATGTTGCGTGTCCCTTTAATTTTGTGACAGCATGCCTGACCTTCTTATCCTCTTCGATATCCTCATAATCAAAGTAGCTGTCAAGAGCTCTAATCCAATCTGGAAGTTCTTTTGCATCCAGACTCCCTTCATAAGTTGGAATGTCCATCTTTGTCTTCGAACTCATCCGGAAGATAGCTTTAATTAATCGCTCGTTTGCTGCATCTTCGGCTGCAACTTCTCCTTGTTGTTCGGCTTCAAATTCGCCTTCGGAGTCACTCAAATCTCCAGCACTGGTTGTGCATCTCTGTGCTGCTTCCATATCTTCTAATCTCGCTCGGAGATCACGTATCTACCTTTCCATATCTGGATTATGTGCTTGTATTCCTCTTCCTCTCTGGTTTCCCCTATCCTCTAGATCGGGTGATTGTATTTCTTTCCTTGGAAGCATGGTGAAATTATCTCTTCTTCTCTGCTACAGAAAGAAAAGAGATTTTCTCTCTCTGATACCACTTGACGCAGGAAGCACCACCTGGCACGTCCACTCTCATAGGATCTTCTTCTTCTTGGCCCGAAGAACTCTAAGGTTCTTCTATTTCCCTATCGGGAAATTTGCTCCCACAGTTCTCTCATGCGGTCCCCTTCCTGGATGTATCGGGGGGATCGAAACTCGTGACTTCGTGAGTTCAAAGGTTGAACACTGGGTTCTCAGATCCCCGAGACCCGATGGTCAATCAACTTGCTGACTTTTCCCTGAGGGAATTCGCTACTCGCGAGACCAAACTTTTGGTTCTCCAATCTCCGATACCCGAGGTACCGAAACTCCGATGTGCACGTGTGACTTGACCCGTCCACCCCCATATTTTCTATCGGGATCTCACCACTCGTGACTTCGCTATTCACAAGGTTGAATAACTTCCACGTCGACTCCTGAGGTTCGAGATGCCAAAACTCGCAACCTCACTCCCTCGTGACTTCTAATGCCAATTTATCAACCCTTCCACTTACGAGTTCCCAAGATGCGAGGTGACACCTATCCACTTGCCAACTCCTGTAGATCCACCCTATCCTCGGAGTAGTCGAGATATCGTTTCTTGCAATGTCGCGACTCTCCTTACCAAACTTAGGACACTTTCCTCACGAGGTCCCGATAGGTGATCTCGTGAACAATCCAATGGCCCTGACCGACTTGGATCAACGGTGTTGCCCCTCCTGAGCTTTGAATCCTCCTCCACGCCTGCGCTGTAACTACCTTACACCTCTGGGAGATCCCACGGCCCTCGGAACCTCGTGAAATCTCTTCCAATAGATTTCGTCCGTCTGTTCTCCCCTTGAGGATTCTGCGAAATAAAGAAGTGTCTCTCCACGAGACTCGTTTGCTCACTCACCAACCTGTGACGCTTTCCTCCAACTTCCAACGATAGTTTCCCTGCACTTAGCCTTCAGTGAATTCAAAGGTCTATTCCTCCTGAGATTTTCCACTCTGATTCTTTCAGAGGGACTTGCACGCGCTCCCCACGTAAATCATTCAACAAATCCCAAGTGTTGAATCCCTTCGACTCTGCGAACTCCTGCAACAACAGCCTTTGATTTCCTTTTCTCAGATTCACAACTGAGACTTCTACCTCAGCATACGCACTCCTTGCACGACTTCAACAACCCACTTCCTCTTCTAGGTGAATGAGAACAAAAGTTAAACTACTGAGCCTCCATCAACACACTCCTTGCGGATGAATTTTGACTGCACACCTTGCAGGAATCTCCTGGATCAGATAGAGAAACAATTGAACCTCACTCTCTCTCCCTTTCAGACTTCAGTTTGAAACATGAAATCACATGCACAACATATACAAAGCAAATGCATAGCAAGAAAACAAACATTCATGAGCATAACATCAATACACAGAGAAAACAACACAAACCATGAGCTTGAATCAAAGCTTCATTCTATTAATTCAAATGCATGTACATGGGTGTTCTTCATACAATATTCTCTGCTTGCTCTCCTCTTCTCCTAGGTTGATAATATTACAATGCACAATGAGGGTGTCTATATATGTTTTCCCTCTCAAACTCTAAACTATCAAATCTAGACTTAAAATCCTATCTACCAGCATTAACTAGATTAAATGCCTCCTATCTACCAAAGGACGAGAGCTTAAAGGCTCACGGTCCAATACAACATACAATGCGCCTTCATAAATGGCTTCATTAAAGACTTGCGCTACAATCCCAAAGCACTTCAAAATTTTGGGTTGGTTTATCTAGCTGATCTCCGCTTGATGAGTTGGTGATGCTCCTGCATCATTGGCATAGTCATTTTTTGAAAATTCCAATTTCGACCCTTGAAACTGGACTTGCAAAATTTTGGACTGCAACTTCTGGTTTTCTGGTACTTCTAGTTTTCTGGTACTTTTGATTTCCCGGTACTTCTGGTTTTCTGGTACTTTTGATTTCCTGGTACTTTTGGTTTTCTGGTACTTCTGGTTCTAGTGAAAACTAGGGTTTCACTTTCCGGGAGTTCTATACACTGAAAAGGTGCGCTAAAGGTGTCAATGAGTTCCTTAGGCTACACTTTTCTATATGATCTTTGGGTTGAAATTCCTCTTCAATTAAAGCCCTAATTTTCTTGTATGACAACAATGACATTTTTTTTTTCTTGTAAAACATTCTCTCTTCAGCTTAGCTCTGATACCATGTTAAGGTTTAAGCTATTATTAGGTTTATTTTCAATTTACTTGATAACCATAACATAGATAGGATCACTGAGAGAAACACAATCACAAGAGTAAAAAATAATTTATCCTGGGAAACCCTCAAGGGGAAGAAAACCCAACAAAACTTCTTTAATATAGATTCAATAACCAACTACCATAGCCAATCCAATTCTAAGACAATAAACCAAACATTAGAGAATATCCTCTCCCAAGCAATGCACCTCTCTCTCTTCCTTCTTCTGGAAACTGGTAACTGTAGCTTCCTTCAATACTTGCGCACTAAATGAATGAGCTAAGTGAGTGAACAAATGAGTGGTTGAATTCCTTTATTTATACAAATTGGCAAGCACTGAAAGGAGGTGTCTCTTCACTGGTAGGGACGATTTGTCTTTCTGGGTGTTTAGAACCACTTTAATTTGCCTGGGGGTCGACTTCTTAATTTTCATATTACAATTAGGGTTTGACCAATCCACAAAAGGGGATTTGGTCAATTATAATGCCTGACATGATCAATCCACAAAAGGGGATTGATCTAATGAATCAATAATAAATAGAATATTATGTTTTCAACACATTTAAAGTTTTGTGTCATATGTGCTCTATACTTTCTTGTTCCCTTTCCTTGAATATTATGTTCTGTCTTGATGAACGTTGTGATGCAAATGTCACTATATTTACTTTCACACTCTATTGGTTTATGAATCCTGTAATATATTGTAAATATTTTCTTTGATAAGATACCCAATCCTATCTCAAGTATTCTCTGCATGTGAATAATTATTTCAAATAAGCATGGTCCTTCTCACGCATTGTTTATATTTATGTGTGGAATTTAAAAAAACAGAGTACCACCTCTTAAAAAATCCAGGGGAATTTTATCCTCATGAGGTGAATTAAAGACCATAAAGCAATATTTTAGATCAACAACCCCATATACATAAGGTGAATACTTATTTCAAATAAGCATGGTCCTTCTCAAGCATTGTTTATATTTTTGTGTGCAACTTAAAAAACAAAGGAGTGCCACCTCTTAAAAAATGTAGGGGAATTTTATCCTCATAAGGTTGACTTAAAGACTGTAAAACAATATTTTAGATCAACAACCCCCTATACATAAGGAGTACCACCTCTTAAACAATGCAAGGAAATTTTATCCTCATGAGGTTGACTTAAAGACCGTAAAATAATATTTTATATCAACAACCCCCTATACATATATATTGCTCGAAATTATGAGAAAGAAATTATAAGAATCGTTTTTATGATATATGTGACAATTGTATGCCCCCTCTATTATGTACCATATTTCATCAACCACCCTATTGACTGTCACAAGAGGCAAGAAAATATCTCAAGGATATACGATATTGGTACATGGAGAAGCACTACATATACATTAGGGTCTTTGGGTGCACCTCTACCCCTCATCTTCTTCCCAAGTATTTCCATGATATATTAATTGTCAGGGGAATTTCCTATCAGAGCGTTGAAGCATGGATCACTTCCTACTTATCTTCATGTGCAAAGAGGATATGACCCTTGGTCATTATATATCACCATATGACGGAGTTGTAACCGGAATGGGATTAACCTTATATGCGACAGGGGTTTGTTTGGCATAATTATATATTTTATGCCATGTGATTTTAAAAACAACCAAAATATATTAAAACAAACAAACCACCGCCATATATGCATGGAGGTGAATTGAACCCCAACCTCCTCTATAATAGTGGGAAGTTCTAACCACTAAGCCAACACCCCATAATTAGTAGAGATACCACCAAATATAGTAATGTAGTTGCCTTAAATTTTGGGTATGGTTTTGGAGGCCGCCCTATATATTTGGCACAAATTCCAATGCAAACACACATCCCTTTGTGCACAAATTCCTATGCAATAATTCAGAGACTACATGAAGTTCTAGGTGCATGGATTTAAAGACTCTATTGACTATAGTAAAGTACATGCAAGTATAAGCTTAATTTTGTGTTGCAACATAAAGAGTGTTGAATGGTACCTTGACGGATTTTCAAGTGTTTTGTACCAAGTCTGCATGCTTTTTTGCAAGGATCATGACTATGAGGTCTATTTTTTGATTTTAGGTCATTCGTAAAAAAAAAATCTCAATTTATCCTTAATAAGTATTTAATGCATTGTTTTGTGTGCCGAAGAGCATGAAATTGAGCTAGTTTGGAAATTGGTCGAATTTATAGTCAAAAGTTTCAGAATTTCATAAGGATTTCAATGGTGAATTCATTTTCTCATGTTGAGTAATGTAATTTAAGATAATCCATTAAATTGGCATATGTGAGTCATTTTACATGTGTTTTTGGTACTTGAGATAGAGAAGACAATTTTCATTGGATTGAATGGAACTTAAAGATGAAAAAAAAAATGTAATTTGAGTTCTTTTGTTTTCTATTGTCTCATCTAACTATCATAAAGAAATCTAATATTAAGTATATGCATTTTTGGTTTCAAGGCACATCATCAGATTTATTCAAACCACCCCAATACAATTAGTAAATTATGTCGGATCAAGTTAGATATTGCACGTATATAAGTAAAGAAATAAGGGGTGACTAAGGATTTTTGGATCAAATGGTATCATAGCTAGTTTTGGAATGTGTTGCAAGTTGTTGTTATGATGAGATCCAAGAGTTTAGTTGGTGAATATATTGAAGGCTCTTATCAAGAAAACAAGATGAGTAAGGTTCTTATGAAGTTAATATTGCAGAAGAACATTAATTGACAAATCCATAGAGATAATTCAGAGTTAAGAATGCAGTTTCAATCTCTTGAGGAAGAGAAGTAGAGTTTACAAGATCGACTGTTATGTCATGAATATTTTCACATGAGTATTTTTCATGAACTAGAGAGAAATTTGCATATAGCACCGTCAATCAGTAAAGTTGGAAAATCAAAGAATGATAAGTCTCCACTACAAGAGATATCATCTCCCTCAAGGAACATGGTCGAGAGAGAAGACTCTTCATGTTATTCTTTGTCCCATCAATATGAAGAGTCCTCGAGGGTAGATGAAGCAAAGAGAACCTCAGATGAAGAAGTCCTACATAATCATTTGGCCTTACCTTCCAAGAGTAACATGTGCAATGCATCTTCATGGAAATACGTGCATGCTACAGGAGAAGGAATGAATAATTTTCCCACTAGAGAATGGTCTAGTTATCCATATGCTTCCTATGGAACTATAAACCATGATGTGGAGAAGTATCTGAGAATATAGTCTATGCAAGTAAATCCATCCATGAAGAAGGAAAATCATTTCTCAATTTAGAGAAAAAGGAGGAATGATAAGAAGGGATCATGGAACAAGACACTCTAGCTCTTATTGTGGTAAGAGTGGACACCAGATTGAGAAGTGCAGGGCACTTTACCCACACTTATATCTAAAGAATAACCTGAAGGATGTGAAGACACTTGTGAGAAGACAAGAAACAACTCCAGATGAAGTCAATGGTCTTATTGAGAGGCTTGGGAAAGAATAATTATTGATGGTTGGTCTTGGAAAAGTGATTTATGAAGACATCGAAGAATGGTTCATGGACAATGGCTCATATTTCCACATGACTAAGATGAGATCAATATTTTTAACTTTCTCAGAATTTGACACACATTTATTTGTGGGATATGGAACCAATACCAGACAAGAAATAAGAGGGTATGGATATGTAAGATTCTAGCTCAAGTCGGGAGGATTTATGGGAATAGAGAATATGTTGTATGTCCCATACTTAAAGGTAAACCTTCTCTTAGTTGCAACATTTGAAGATGAAGGATATGTAGTTACATTTTAGAATGGTTGAGTTCTTGTGTATGCAACAGTTACTCCAGACATGACAATAGTACTTGGTATCCACAAAGAGAGGTTATACATGTTACTGGGAAGAACGATAGTTTGGTCCAATGATTACTTCTACTCTACATCAGTTTCTGCATCAAATTCAATGTCAAATTTAGCATTAAAGTTAAAGGCATTTTCATAGGTCATAAGTTGTGAGACTTCTCCTAGTACACTGGGGAGAATGAGTCTATAAGTAAACCATATAATTTTTTTGTAAATATGTATATTTGTAAATATAATATGCATATATGTAAATATCTTGAAGTCTATTAGAAGGCTTGTAAGTCCATGATTGTAAATTATAAGAGTGAGAGGGACTCTATAAATTTCTATATTGCCACGTTGTATGAGGGAGGAATTTTGTAAAGAGAGTTTCTTTATTTCCACCTTATATGTTGTAAAGAGTGATAGTAATCTCGTTAGATATTTCAGGATATCCTCCTTTACACCTTGTTATAGAGTGAGAAAAATCTTGTTTAATAGATTTCTAGATAGTTTCCTATACATATTGTTTTACAATTAGAGGAATCTCATTATGAAGATTTCTAAGCCTTTAGACATCAATATGGACAAATTTATTTTCTCACAATCAGCTAAGGTGATACATATGGATCGAATTGTCTTAGTAAATAATGTTTCTTCTGAATAACTAAAAGAAAAGGAATAGAAGGATGCAAGCAGTTGGAACATGTAGTTCTAGAGAAGAAAGAGCATCAAAGTAAAAACATTCTAGAGTTGGTAAAGAAGAAATAATCCTCTTATAAGAGGCACATAAAGGTGCATGCTATAATCATCTTTGAATTCTATTTCATGTTCGTATGGTTGTATACCTTGTACATAAGCAATAAAGGAAGGTACAAATGATAATACTACACACATAATTGTTTTTTAAGGCATGAGCAACAATGGACATAGTATTCATTCAGGGATTTCTACAAATACATCAAGCATAACAAAGAGTCTGACAAGGCATAGATCAACATTTGACTTGGTTTCAAATTGGTCGAGATAGACTATTTTCCATAGAAGGAGATGGGAGTGGATGTTAAAATACATAATACAAATATTGCAGAGATCTAGTGAACACGATTTTTGTTGTTAAGGAATCTATAAGCCAGAACTAGAGCTATATATCATATTAGATACAATAATAGAGGCCAAAGTCAGAGCTATATTCCAAAGAATCATATACAAGTACACTAATATAGTACCTAAGATTGAAGTCCCAATATGAAGACTTATTTTTAAAATAATCAACAAGATGGAAGAGTGAAGAAGCTTCATAACTAAGTTACTGGATATGAACATTTTAGTAAGATGGAAGAATGAGTTAGAGTTATCATCACTAAGATATTGAGTATCTATACTTTTGTAGGTCCAAAATTTCTAAAGTGGGAAGGTGTGATCCATGAGGATCCAAGGAATGCTTGTTGAGGTCTAGGAGGATCTGGAACACTCACAAAGGTCATAGGGGATCTATACATTCCCAAAATTCAAGTATCTCAAATTATCTCGAAAATGACATTATTGCATAGAGCTCGTCGTCAACTTTCCAATGGAAAAAATGACATGTCAAATAGAGCTCTTATGCAAACGTTATGGGTAGTCAAGTTTCAAGTCAGCCAAAGACAAAGTGAAAAGTCAAAGGGGTAAAAGGACATGTGTCATGTCCGTATAGTGACACATGTCACGACCATATAGGTGATGTAGCCACACCCAAAGGTGGCACATGAACGAATCGTACAAGTTGAATGAGAAGCTCAATTGGCATTTATACTCTCCAACTGGTCCAATAGTGTGTTGACACATGGAATAGGAGGGCCAATGAGAGGTCATCACGTGGAAAACTCCCATTGGAAAGTAATGGGTTATGTTATATAAAATTTATGGAGTCAATAGGATTTGACCCCGTGACCTCCATAGTCTACACGCCTTAACAAGGCCCACATTACGCACATACCACACTATAGTTCTTAACATATGAGTGGTAATAATATTATTTAAATTAATGTTAAGGTTCATTTGGAGGGGGAAAGGGGATGAGGGTTATCCCCAAGCCCTTGGTCATTATATATCACCACATGAGTAAGTTGTAACCTGAATGGGCTTAACTTTATATGTGACAGGGGTTTGTTTGGCATAATCATATATTATATATATTGTATACCATGCGATTTTAAAACAAACCAACGGATATGAAAACAAACAAACCACCACCGTATATGCATGGATGGGAATCGAACCATGACCTCCGCTAAAATAGAGGGAGGTTATACCCACTAATTGAACACCCCATAAAGAACGAAGATACCGCCAAATAAAGTAATGAACTTGCCTTAAATTTAAGGTATGGTTTTGGAGGCTGCCCTATATATTGGGCACAGATTCCAATGGAAACACACATCCCTATGTGCACACATTCATATGAATAGATTCTAAGAGTGCATGGATTTCAAGGTGCACCAATTTTGATACTGTACATATTGTATGGAAGTATGTGCAAGTACACGCTTAATTTTGTGTTGCACCGTAAAGCGTGTCGAATGGTACCTTGACGGAATTGCAAGTGTTTATATCAATTCTACATGATTTTTTGCAAGGATCATGAATATGAGGTGTGTTTTGTGATTTATGTCATTTTCAAAATGTTTTTCTCAATTTTTCATTAATAAGCATTTAATGCATTGTTTTGCAAGTTGAACAACGCGAAATTGAGTTAGTTTGGAAATTGGTCAACTTTATAGTCATAAGTTTCTGAATTTCACAAAGATTTCAATGGTGAAGTAATTTTCTTGTGTTGAGTAATATAATTTAAGGGAATCCATTAAATTTTCATGTGTGAGTCATTTTACATGTGTTTTTGGTACTTGAGATGGAGAAGGCAGTTTTCATTGGATCGAATGGAACTTAAAAATGAAACAAAAGTATGTAATTTAAGTTCTTTTATTTTCTATTACGTCATATCACTATCATCAAGAAAGTTAATCTTCAGTTTATAAGTTTTTGGGTTCAAAGCACATCATCATAATTATGCAAACCACCCCAATACGATCAGTAAATTATTCTGGATCAAGTTAGATATTGCATGTATATAAGTAAAGAAATAAGTGGTGTCTAAGGATTTTCATATCAAGAAGAGAGGGAATTGAATAGGAAGGAAGAGATAGAAACTAATACTAGAGAAAGGGAGGCATCTAAAGTAGAAAATATTAAACAAATGAAACTATGACAGGTGAAAGCTAAAAATATTATTCTCTCGTCAGGGAAAGGATATAAATTGAGAAAAACACATAGGATGACCTTGCTCAAATGTTCTTTTAGCCTAGGAAATCCACTCAACACCATATCTATGGTTTCTCCCTCTCTTCAAAAATAGTTTATTTTGATGTTGTTGTCGTATCCCCGGGGGATTATTTTTTCATCAAATACAAAAGAGGAATTTCTAACAGATCATCAAAGAGAGAAAAGGTAGAAGAAACCCTAAAAAAAGAATCATAAGAGAAAATCATAGTATGGAATTTATGCATAAATATCCACAAAGTAATGCAGTAGACAAAACATCTACTTTGAGTTCCTTTGTAGCTGAAAATTCCATCATTGTCATTGAGTTGTGTGCTACCCTGGATGCCTACAAAACAAGGATATCATATTTAGAAGAAAAAATAAGGTTACAAATGATTCAAATTGAAGATGGGTTCAAACAAAAGATTAGTGAGAAGGATCAAAACCACAAATATTAAATGGAATCCCTAAAGAAATTTTTTCTACAGGACATTAAGATGTTAAAAATAGAGCACTAGAATAAGATCGATCTCTGAGCAATATAAACTAAAAATTGTAAGGTATGGAGAGAAAGTGTGAACTCTTCAAGCCAAACTGAAAGAGAGAAGAAACACCACCATCATCCTTGAAACTCTGAAGGAATCATCCTTGAAAATCAATGAAGATATGAGGGAATATCTGAGACATTTCTTCTCTAAGTTGAATGAAATTTGTAAATTTCATAGTAATTTGATGAGGTTGTTAGACCATTTGGAAGAGAAAAAAGGAAAAAATAAACACTACCAAGGATTCCCTCAATAATGTAGTAGATTGGCATAAACTATATTCATAGGATCCTTCATATCTCCCGAGATTTGTTCATAGAGAAAATGGGAAAACCCAAGTACTAATGGACATCTGGAAGGCCTCCTGTGAGGACATCAAGGAAAATCTAGAGATCACCCCTAAAGCTTCCTATAGATTGTGGAATTTAGTAGATGACATCCTGTTGACGGGCGAAATTTTCCGTCCGTCAATTGAGAGAGTAGAATCGGTCCGGGGTTGTCTAAATAACCCAAGCCGTTTGGAATGAACCACCCTGTTATCCACATTTTTGGTCATCGGGATGATGTCATGATAGTGTCATGATAATAGAAAATCAAACTCTTTATTAAGAACATTTTCATGAGAAAGGTTACACTTGTCAGTTTCCAGAAAGCATAGTTTAAAATATAGTTCGCAGGCTGCATATATACTCTCCTGCGAGAATCCTTAATTCCTGCATGCTGCCTTCAGCTTGACTGCGAACTTCTTGCACTATACTCAAAGTCAGGGTGCGGACATGTTTCTAAAGAAGGAAAATAGATGAGTTCTCGATCCTTCTAGAAAGAATCTTCTAGAAGGATGAGTTGGCTTTCGAATGGTTGGCAAAATACTGACTTTCCAGATATCTTGGGATCATTCTCTATCCAAGTAACTAAGTTATCTTCTCCTATATATTGAGGAGATTGCTCATGGAAAGGGAAAACAAGAAAAATTAGAAGCAATCTAGCAATAGATTGATTGGAGAATCAATGCAAGACTGTATGGAGGACTAAAGCTACAACAGCAAAGGACAATAGCAAAGTCATCTTATGTGGTTGATTTTCTTCATGCATGAGCAAGTGTGTGTGTCAGAACTAGAGGCCATTGAAAGGAGATCTACGACATCAAGGCTCAGGTTGTATATTTCTCTTTCAGTTAATTCAATAC
>ML790883.1:784838-799967 GCA_009831015.1 Picea engelmannii | reverse complement strand
ATATATATATATATATATATATATATATATATATATATATATATATATATATATATATATATATAAGTTTCTTTTATATTATAGACTACATTCCTTGGGGTTTTATCAACACCAAATGAAATAGAGCACCAACTCTCAATGAAAGACCCAACCTGTGTATATCATCACCAACCAAGATGTGAGGAATCCAACCCTCAAGTACAAGACTCAACTTGTAGATAGAAAGAATTATGTCAAACTGTACCAACAGTCTATACGAATACAAGTGCATCAACTATGCACAACCTTTCACAACAACATGTCTCATCAATATCATCATCCAAATATTATCTATAACTCTATAACATACCTGGTTTATGTGATCATAAACCTGCAAACCTTCCTTAACTTCAACAAAAATAAACTAGCATTTTCATCAAACTTTACTTTAGTCTCACATGACTAATGTTGGATTAGTCAACAACCCTAACTTGAAACAATCATAATTATGTACATGTAATGAATAACGGTCTGAAAATGGTACACCATGTTCTTCAATGTATTTTCTACAATTTCTCCAGGTTTCACTACTTGGAACCTCTGAGACAATTAGTTATACCAAAAATGGCATACCTTGTTGAATTATGGCATATTCTAGAGAGAGAACTTGTAGAGCATGCCCCACATGCAATATTTGTTGTATGGATCAGAAAATTGTACACAACATACTAAAGACTGTACTATAACCAATACATTTTGTCTTACTGAATTGGAATCTTTTATTATGATGTTATGACGTGTTTACCTGAAACACCTATTTTAGACTAGTTTCAGGACTAGAAACAAACCCTATTTTCCACGGAGGGTAACTCCCAAAATAAAACGACCCACAAGTTACTTGGATATGTTGTCTCAACATCCTCTATATTTTGTTGTCTAAATCATTCTAGAAAAAAAATTATTGTGAAAAATGGTGAGATGACCTGTAGATAACATACCTTAGAGAGCATCATCAAAAGACTTTATCCTCCCTTGAATTTCGACCTTCTTTACTTCACCTTCCCTCTGAAATTCACCTTAGATATTGTTTGGTTACCTCAGTCACTTGTAGATATTCAATATTCTTAATGGATACTAATGGGAGACCCTTTCTCTCTTATTTATACTCTCCAAGTGTTAGGTAGCTATAGAGGTAGTGGGGAGGGGGGGGGGGGGGNCAAAGGGCCCATAGTGATAATAGTGGAGGCCATTCAATGTAAGGTGGACTAGGTCCACTGTAGTATTAAATAAGGCTCACTATGGTAGTTAGATATAATAAATGTATTCGGAATTCTTAGAAGGTTATGCTTCTAGAACATTCCTCCTTTAGAATGTTCTTAGGTAATGGTAGCACTATATAAAGGGTTTCAAGCAATGTCATGGGATATAAAGAGAATTATTGTATTTGGAACGGTATCTTGATAGGAGTATGGCCCCTCAAAGAGACAACTGAACAGGAGAGGATCCCTTCTGTTAGCACTCTGTAAATCTGTTCGGCTGATAAGAAGACGACAGAGGTAACTTTTTCAACCAACTTTGAGACTCGAAACTAGATTTTCGGATCTGGAGAGGGCTCTCGGGAGACACTGTATAAACACAGGATATGGCTTTAAATATGTTGGCTAGATTTAACATTTTTGAAATACTAAGTTCTGGTTATATTGGCGCAAGAGAGTAAGACCTTGGGCTATGGAGTCGGATCGAGAAAACGATAGAAACAAATGAATCGGTGATTGAACTTGAGAGGATAAAGGCTAAGCAAGAAACAATATTCAATGTAAAATCATTCTGTGAGGCGGGGAGAAAACACAGAAAGAAACTCGGAGCACCACTGAGGATGAATTTAGAGTTTAACTTAGAGAAAAATGGTTTGTCTAAATGGCACGAATCCCAGGACACTACGCAGTGAATCCCAGGTTTGAAAATACTTTCCTATTTAGACAAAAATAGATATCAATAAAGAATACAAGAAGTTCATATGCAAAGAAAGGAAACAATACATCCAACTACTACAATTATAATATTTTCATCAAAGCTTAAAGACTTTTGCATTAAATTTCAAACGAACTCAAACTACATTCAATAGACAATGTCTATACTAATTTTTCCAACCAACCCGACTTACATTGAAAAGATAAAATATATAGGCAAGGGCACCACTTGAGATATCATTCTCGCTATCTACTATTCCTAGAATTTAGGAAACTGTTTGTTCTACGCTAAATGACTCTTCACATGACGTCTTTCCAAAAATAGAAAACAACTGCATTTGGTTGCATCATGACTTCTTGTATTCTACCACATGAATTCAGTTATCGGCAAGGTCTCGTCATGGGCAGAGTGATGTGTCAAAGCATTCCTTTGGGGAGATATCTAAATGATCAAGTATTCTAATAGGCTTCTCCCATCTACTGTAATGACCTTGATTTCTTCCGCGCGCTGATTTGCTGGGGTGTGTGCATGGAGAGTAGCTGCTCACTGTCGTGACCATTACCAAAATGACAAAAATGGTTTAAGGGCGGTGCCTCCTTCAAAAGATGTCAAGAACTGCACTCTGCTTGATGATATGAGAAGGAACTCAGTTAATCATGTTTCTTCTGTGCGTTGGCAAGATCTGCGTGGAGTTTCTCTTCAATCGCTTCACATTCTCTGAAATGTTTCACGTTCCTTTCTTCTGATAGCCTCTGTGTTTCACGTAGCTGTACGATTATGTTATGTGCCTCTCTGAGCTATCTTTTGAGCCACATCACGTTTCTTTCATGACCTTGCGATGATGACATTTTGAAATTCTTTGCTGCTAACTGCTATCTCAGTTCCTTGTTTTCCTGGTAAATTTCAACGACAACGAGTTGTGCCTACCTCAGCTGCTAAGATGGCTCTCGAACATTATTTCCTGTGAAATTTTTCCTTCTTTTTCTACTCCCGCTTCCTCGGCTTGTGCCTTCTACTTGCTCCAGTCGAATAACACACATAAGTAATTCTTCGACAACTGATTTTGCACGCGGCTTGTTTGGGATTTGGATTTCCCCAACTTCCTTGTTCTTCCTTGGACTTCCCCTTCCCTAGGGTATTTGCTGTTGGGGAGACAGGGCTTCTAATTTCCTTTTTTCCTGCATAGGTCCTTCCACTCTGGGTTCCACGTGATGTGATATCATCATTTCCGTGGGTAAAGGGAAAAATTTGTTCGGATCCTTGGCGATGCCAGTTGTGAGTGAAAAAAAATCCCAATCGCTTTGGGGCTCGGGCCTGGTGATTCTACCACTTCATGCCATTTATTATGTTTTTGGAGGTCTCCATGGAATTACCAACATTTATGTTGCGCGCGGTGGATTCGAAAAATGCCCAAGGAGGAAAATTCGATCAACCTGGGCTTGCGAGAACAATTACAAATAATGCATGAACTTGATTTCGCGATAAAATGGGTGCAGAGCATATGAAATTTATAACAGATCAGGCATAAGGAGGAATCATGCCAAGGAATGCTGAATTCATGTCAACTAGATGTTTCAAATCAAACTGTAGATTTTCCATAGGACATCCCCGCATGTAAAGTACAGGCGATAAGGGATGCAGGGCATACATGATACGAACGCCACAATTTTTCATTCTCCCAACCTTCATAATGGGATGATACTGGTTACTTCACTTGCCAACGTGACTTATATTAACTACTTGACTCGACCTAGGGCACGTAGAAACTCCCTTTTAATAAGACCCGACTCTCTAGGAACAACATACCTGTACCATCTACATATGGTTCGACTCTAACATCCCTTCCTGTTTCCAAGGGCCAACCAACCACTTGCTGACTTCAAACCTTCTATTGCTAAGTACCTGACCTTTCATACCTTGAAATACAAGCCATGAGTTGAATAAAAATGACCCTAACTGAAGAAAAATGGTGACTCTAACACCTTCCATAATATGATCCATTGTATGGTGTTGCCCTACCTCAAGGGTTTGATATAATAAAGTGATGGTTTTCTATATTGTTTTATATATCTTGTGTGGTGATTATATTTGTAGATATTCTTTGATAGCACTTTTTAAGTACATGAGTAGATATACAAATACAATCACCACACAACATATATGAAACAATATAGAAAACCACCACTTTATTGTAGAATTCCTGCAGAAACCCCCATAGATCTAAAATTCTAGTTAAATTGAACACAAATAATTTGCCGATATTCAAGAGATGAGAGAAATTTTTTGCTCCATAAATCAGAGAATTTTATTAATAAAAAATGATTATACATGAGAAACCATTCTCAAAAAGAAGAGAGGAGGTGAATATATAGAATTTCCAACATAGAAATTCTAGTAAAAAAAAGCTAGAAATAGCTAAAATAGGTGTGATAAGCTAAGGGAGACCACATAGTTCCAGCTAGACCACTAAATATACATGTCACACACTCATTAATGTACACAAGAGTCAAGTGATGCGCATTATCTCACTTAAGCTCACTTAACTGACCCGAAATAGTAGTTACTAATAATAGTAACGACAAAAATCATTAATTAAGGAATAAATCTCTCACTCAAAGAGGAGGTGCACATTCCCAAATAATAGATGAGTTTTTTCATGGGGTAATTGGAATAAATCATGAATAAATCAATAAAATCAAGAATAAATCAAGA
The DNA here is from genome assembly GCA_009831015.1 of Picea engelmannii. Taxonomy (NCBI): domain Eukaryota; kingdom Viridiplantae; phylum Streptophyta; class Pinopsida; order Pinales; family Pinaceae; genus Picea; species Picea engelmannii. The sequence continues at coordinate 795,305 of ML790883.1, read as the reverse complement.
AAATCAAGAACCGAGAGTTGAGTCTTGATCTAAAATTAGCAGTTTTCCCTAAAATCTAGGGATGAGGCGCCCTTCTTCTCTATGTGGCCAAATTAGGTGAAATAAAGTGTAAATAAATGTATTAACCATGATATATGAGTCTAATATAGGTATAAACTAATGTAAGTTAGGGTTATTCTCCAACACCTCCCCTTAAGCCTAACTGTAATGCCAATAAAATTTGAGTCTCGACAACTTGGCCATTTTAGGTACTCATTAAATAAAAGAAATCCTCATGAAAAGAGGAAAGAGGGAAAACCTCATGGGAAACCCCCCCCCAAAAAAAAAACAAAAAAAGAGGAAAAAAAATGCTGAGTGGCCAAAAGTGACGTAGTCAATTGTCTCCACCACTCCAAGCATAGCTCTCAGTTCTAAAAATTTCTTTTCAGTGAAGGAATTGGTGAAGATGCCCGCAACATGCTGTTCTGTGGGGTAGTACTGTAGTGAAATAAATCTGTCATGGATCATATCGCAGATGTAATGCATGTGATGAACTTCCCATCAGCGAGAAGCGACAATGGCCAAAACTAGTTGAATGGAGTCCATTTTTGCAATAGGTGCAAATGTCTCTGTGTAGTCTATGCCATGTACCTGTGAGTATCCTTTTGTGAAAATTCGAGCTTTGTACTTGCTGATCTCACCATCTACATAAATATTTGTTTGATATATTCATCGGCATTGAACAAGCTTTCTTCCTTTTAGAAGTGGAACCAAGTCCCATGTGTTGTTGTCCATAAGAGTAGAGTCCTCTTCATCCATGACAACCTCCCAGAGTGGGTTTCCAGCAGCCTCAGAGTGTGAATTTGGATATGAACCAAGTGACATATATAAATGTATGGGAAGAAAAGGTTCTGTGGAAGCCAGAGCTTGAGGAGCCCCAAAAAACTATCATCTAGTCCTTCTTGTATCCGCAGGATCACCGACTAGTTCACCCGCATCTTGCAGGGTTTTCTCTGCCCAAGTTGGAAACTGAGTTGGAGCAGCCATGACCTACTCCTCATCCTATATATAATACCCAAACTTATGCTCTTATGGCTGCTCTAAAGTGCTCAAAGAAATTTCTGACTCCTCCTCATCAGTGACAACAAGCGGTTCCTCAACAGGGTCTTCTGAAAAATCATGCAATGATTCTTCTTCAAACTTCACACTTCGAGCTAGAATGAAATTTTCAGTGTGAGAGTCCAGCAATCTATATTTTTTGACACCTTCAGGATATCCAAAAAATATGCATTCAACACTTTGAGGATCCAAACCCTTCCTCTTATCTGTCGGAATATGAGCCCATGCTCGTGAACCAAAAATACGAAAGTGTGACACTTTCGGTTTCTTACTGGTGCAACATTCAAAAGGAGTGGTGCCTTTGAGTGATTTGTGAGGAAATTGGTTCTGAATGTATGCTTCAAAATTAATAGCTTCAGCCCATATCTTGGGAGCTAATGATTTCGACTGTAGCATACAATTGGCCATCTCTTTTAAAGACCGATTTTTTTCTCCGCAACATCGTTCTGCTGTGGTGTATATGGCACTGCGTGTTGTAGTTGTATACCTGCATCAATACAAAGTTGTTGCACATATTTTTTGACATAATCCCCCCCCATTATCAGTATGTATTATCTTAATCTTACACCCAGACTCATTCTTAGCAAGTGCTTTAAATTATATAAGGCATTCAAATACTTCCGATTTTAATTTAAAAACAAATACCCAAGTAAAGCGAGAGAAATCATCTATGAAGGTGAGTACATATCGAGCCTTACTGATTGAAGGATGTGGGAATGGGCCCATGATGTCACTATGAATCATCCCAAGAGGTGAAGAATCTCTCTGTGCCTTCCCTTTGTCAAAATTTTTCTCTGGATGCTTGCCAAGAATGCATCCTTGACTTACACCGCTTGTGAATTTAATAGCTGGCAATCCTTCTACCATGTTTTCCTTGTTGAGTTGATGCAAGTAATTATAGTTTAGATGGAAAAATATTTCATGCCATAACCTACTAATATCATTAGATTGTGACAGAAATACAATGCTAATAGACTTAGGAACAAAGTGGGAGAAGAAATACAAACGAGAATCGTGATCTGCAATTCCATGTGCAAGCTGTGAGCCTGTGGAAATGTCGGTAATCACTGCGGAGTCTGGAGTGAACTCCACCATCCTTCCAGAGATGAAATGAGTGATCTGATATATCGAGAGAATATTTTCGGACAGTGAGGTAACATGAAGAACATTTGTGAAGCGGCCCCCTTCAAGATCAACAATTCCTTCTCCGCACACCTTTGCAGGTGTGGCATCTCCCAAGTAAATTGGGGATCTGGTGCTTTCTTTGATGGAGGAAAATTCATCTTTTGATGCAGACATATGGTTCGATGCACCTGAATCAAGGATCCAATATGATGGAGTGGATGTGACAGCCATTAAAGCATGACCATCTCATGCTCTCCCTCCCGTTCTGTTATCATCTTTCTTCTTTGCATTTTCAGGCACCGTGAGATTGTGTTCTTGCAATTGCTTAGCCATCTCATCGATAGTCTTCCTCATGCAATTTTCTTTGGGATGAAAACCTTTGGAACAGTAGCTGCAAAGTTTTCTTTCCTTCTTCTTCTTACCCTTAGGATCAGAAGAGTTATCTGAAGATTGTGCGGATCTCTCCTTCTTCGATTCAGGAAATTTAACCGTTCCTTTTTTATTTTCTTTTCCACTGCTCTTTGGAGCATTAGTAGCCGCAAATGATTGGTTCTTGGAATGCTTGATGGCACCCATTTGGACTAACTCATCTTTCTCTTGAATCAATGCTGCAATGAAATCATTCAATGGAGGGATTTTCCATTTTTCCTGAGTCAATTTAGATGCTTGAAAAGACGACACAAATATGGAATATTCAGGGCCTAATTTCGAGAGAATTGAAATGATGAGTTGTTCTTCGTCTTTCGTGACTCCACATGCATTAATTTCAATGAGAAGGGATTTGAAATTGGTGAATATTTCTTGCAGGTTTCTAAAATGAATTGGACTTAGGGATATGAGTTCATTCTCTAGTTGATGCACTCTCATTGCATCCTTCTTTCCGAATAGTCCTTCCAATGTGGTCCAGACCACATCGGGATTACTGGATCTACTGACATGAAAGAGGAGATATGTTGATATTGATAGGCATATCAGCCCAATTTATTCATCTAATTTATTGAAATACTTTATCTTCTCTGCTGCAACAGTTGGTTCTTTCTCCGTTCCCATTGTTACCCGGTAAAGCCCTTTGCTTCGGAGGAGCAGAGAGTTCTTTGTCTTCCATTCGAAGTAATTGAAAGGATTTAGAATGAGTTTTGTGGGCTGAGAGAGATGATCCATTGCTGATTTCTGTGCCTCCTAATGATCTATACCTACAAATAAAACCATGTACAATCCACTTTATTCAATCTAGCTCTGATACCATGTAGAATTCCTGCAGAAACCTCCCTAGATCTAGAATTCTAGTTAAATTGAACACAAACAATTTGCCGATATTCAAGAGATGAGAGAAATTTTTTGTTCCATAAATCAGAGAATTATATTAATAAAAAATTAATATACATGAGAAACCATCCTCAAAAATAAGAGAGGAGGTGAATATATAGAATTTCCAACATAGAAATTCTAGTCAAAAAAAGCTAGAAATAGCTAAAATAGGTGTCATAAGCTAAGGGAGACCACATAGTTCGACCTAGACCACTAAAGATACATGTCACACACTCATTAATGTCCACAAGAGTCAAGTGATGTGCATTATCTCACTTAACTGAAAAGAGAAGTAGTTCCAACTCACTTAACTGACCTGAAATAGTAGTTACTAATAATAGTAATGACAAAAATCATTAATTAAGGAATAAATCTCTCACTCGAAGAGGAGGTGCACATTCCCCAGTAATAGATGAATTTTTTCATGGGAGAGTTGGAATAAATCAAGAAAATCAAGAATAAATCAAGAAAATCAAGAACTGAGAGTTGAGTCTTGATCTAAAATTAGCAGTTTTCCCTAAAATCTAGGGATGAGGCGCCCTTCTTCTCTATGTGGCTAAATTAGGTGAAATAAAGTGTAAATGAATTTATTAATCACGATATAGGAGTCTAAGCTAGGTATAAACTAATGTAAGTTAGGGTTATTCTCCAACATTTATTATATCAAAGCCATGGGGTAGGGCAATGCCATACAATGAATCCTATTATGGAAGGGATCCTCTCTTGTTCACTTGCCTCTTCGAGGGGGCATCCTCCTATCGAACCATCTCTCCAAATACAAGAATTTTTTTCGTATCCCATTACATTGCTTGAAACCCTTTATATAGTGCTACCATTTCCTAAGAACATTCTAGAGGAGGAATCTTCTAGAAGCAGAACCTTCTAAGAAGTCCTCTTACATTTATTATATCTAACTACTCATTTATTATATCTAACTACCTTAGTGGTCCTTATTTAATACTACAGTGGACCTAGTCCACCTTATATTGAATGGTCTCCATTATTATTACTATGGGTCCTCTGCCCCCCACTACCTCTCTACCTACCTAACACCAAGTATCTTCCTCTAGAAGTATCCACTTAACCAATTTGTCCACTTAGCCACTTTTTCCACTTAAACAACTTTGTCCACTTATTCACTTTGTCCACTTAATCAGTTTGTCCACTTAACCACTTTTTCCACTTAACCACTTTATCCACAAATAGTAAAATCTCCAATTCTAGTTGCAACTAATTTATTTTTAATTGTTTTCTTGTTGCAACCACTTAACCTATGACTAACCACTTCTTCTAGGAGATTCTAGAATAATTTGACTTCTTTGACCTTCTAGAGGCTTCTAGATAACTCATTTGGTTTCTCCAACTTCACATGGTCATAACTCTCTAACCATGGGGATTTATGTGACGTTCCACATATCACCAGAAATGACATGACATATACTATCCATATGGAATAGTTTCTCCTGCAAATTCACTGATATTCATTACATTATTCCTTAATCAAACGTGAGTTCCCTAACCACATTGTTGGGCCACCTCACAAGGCGTCTTCCCATGAGGGATTTCACCATAAGGGGAACACTTTGAGAACTTTATCCAAGAGCATATTTCCATGAGAGATTTCACCATAAGGGGACCACTTTGGAGTTTATCCATTTGGTTATTCCTATCAACCATGACAAGACAATAATGACTAACCTTTACATCATCTTTTCTATACATCAATCTATGACAATACATCACTATGACACTACTTGAAATCTTTGACATCAATCAATACATCAATGATACTATGAAAATACATCAACTCTTTGACATCAATAATTTGACATCAATGAAAACATAATGCAATGGTATCCTCACTCTCCTGAGCATCCAACTATGTCATCTCATACCAGCTAATTCTCTTGAACGCACTGGATGAAACCTCACAATTTTCTACCACTGATACCAACACTGACTCTAAATCCAAGAACCCACTAGATCTAAACACAAGTTGTCCCAACAACATGTATAACCTCTCATACTTGACACCAAGCACTATGATTGTTTCCAAAGTAGCTTTATCTAAATACATGAACACTTATCCATCATAAAACACAACTCCACATTCCTCATCCTCCAAAGTTGAAACTAAGAGAAAATTTGTCAGTAGATCTAGAACAAACAATACCTCGACCACCTCTAGAAATCCTCTTGACTCTAGTTGGAATCTTGTACATCCATCCCCCTTCACTGCATGCATTATAGTAGTCCCACAACCCACATGGAAGTCTGATTATATCTCTAAAAAACTAGGCAATATGGACCTCATTCATGTCATATGTCAAGATGCACCACTATCAACAAACCTTGCTCCAATGTACTCACTCACTAGACAACCATTTCTTGAAAGATAAGTCTTCAGGGAAAATTGTTTCTCAAACATATTTGAAAAATATCAACCTCAGTTGATGTTGATACCTATGCATGCTTCTTTCCCTTCTTCTTGTTTAGACATTGACTAACATAGTGTCTGGTATTATGACATGCAAAGAAATTTATTTTTCTCATGTCCTTATTATTTCCTTTTCTCTTTCCCATAAGAGAAAAAGTGTCCTCATCTGCACCACCCTCTTCCTTCTCCTGATCTCTACTCTGATATTCCTCCTAGATCTCCTCCTGAGTAAAATCATCCCACAACCTCTCCTAAGAGCAAAAGTTCTCTCTGCCCACCAAACAATTCATGAACATTTCCCACTCTTTGGTGAATCCCTTCAAGGCTATATGCAACATCTCTGAGTCTAAAACAATCTCACCAATAGTGCCCAACTCATCCTTCACCTTCCTAATATGAGTAAGACAGGAGGCCACACTCTCTCCCTTAGCCACCCTAGTGTTGTGGAGCTTGTCTCTTAGGGCCATGTTTTTGTTGGACAACTAAGAGGGGGTGTGAATCAATTGTCACCGAGCTTAAACAATCATGCTTCCTTTTTTTAAAATATTTATATGGCACTCAATGATGATCACAATAATGCAGGGAAATAACCAATGGCACATTCAACATCAGTCACATATATGAGAAATACAAAGACATATATTTCCCAAGGAAACCCATACAGGGTAAAAACCTCTTATTCTTTATATGATAAGTATTATTTACATTCTTTACATTATCATACATATGAGAACCAACTCATTGTGAGGCTACAACCTCTATTTTGCAAGCTGCAACTTGCTGAGAGCACCAACTCTCTATTTTTCTCTAGCACCCACTAGAAGGAAGCACCAACTCCCTGGTTTCTCTAGCACCAACTAAAAGGAAGCACCAACTCCCTAGTTTCTCTAGCACCGACTAGAAGGAAGCTACAACTCCTCGTGTTCAAGCACCCACTTGAACCTCTAAGGACAACAGACCTCCCTAGCACCTCCCTACCACCCTATATTATGAATATGAAATACTGAATCCTATTACAGCGATATAGTGTTCAATAACAACTTACCAGTCTCATCACTGTTATACTGCATTTCATTGCTTTGTCTGCCTCACTGCCTTCCTGCACACCTAATTTGCACTGTCTATTCTTCTACCTTTTATTCTCTGGGCGCCATGTCCATTCACTACATAGTGCCTCTTCTGTTCAATTCAGCTGCTACACTTCCCTCCTCCTTCACTCATGAATCACCTTCAACAACAACAACCACAGCAACTCCAACAGCAACAACAAAAAAAATCTCTTCTTTGTACTGCGTATTTATAGATTTTATGCACCTCGTGCATGCAATGCACGCAATCCCTCTACATACTCACATCGCGCCATTATCCTCCACAACTCGAGTGCTCTGTCTAATCATCATCGTGACTCTTCAGCTTCTCTGACCATTTTTCCACTCGTTCAACATCACTCGCTATTATGCTGAGATTCCTCAGCCTCTCTGGCAGTTGAGACTTTTTGTCTTCTCTGTGACAGTCGAGCTCACCTTCTTTGTTCCAGTTACAAGCTTCAATGCTCATCTAGCTGTCAATTGCATCCACAATCATCTTCATCCTTATTGAAGATTCCCAAAGACTCTTCATCTCCTCTCTCAATCACCCCAAAGTGTCTTCGAGTTCTCTGGTAGAAACCATCAGTGGTTTCTGGCAGTTTCACTATGTTGTGCAACAATAGCCCTCTGATTATGCTCAAATTCACCTGCACCGTTGGATTAACTCTGAAGAGTATTGTCGTTATTTACCTGTTTCACACTTTCGCAATTCAAATATTCTGTGATGAGACATCTTGAGTCTCCATGTCACGAGCTCCGAAAAGGAGCTTGGCTGCTCTAGCTCCCTCCTCTACATGACCAAAGGCGGTGACCTCCGGTTACACCGACAATTCACCTTTTCGGTATTTCGACATTCATATGACCCAGTGTCTCGACACTCCCATACACGATCACCGAAATTCCGAGGCAGAGCTTATCTGCACTAGGTCCTTCCTCCACGTGACCACACACGGTGACCATAGGCTATGCCAAAAGGCACTTCAGATCTCGTGAGTTTATAAAATTCATTGAGTTTGATCAACGGTTGAAATCTCCATGGTCCAGATCTTATCATGATCTCGCATCTCACGAGTTTTCACACCATGCTCTGTTGACTCCAAGTCAACGACTTGTCCTATGATTCAACGGTCCAGATCTAATCTTCATTTGATGGCTGTGATTAAATCATGATTTCACATATCGCGATTCCTTCGATGGAGGTTCTTGTCACTCCAAGTTGCGATAGGCGAAATTCCGAAATGGAGCTTAGATCAACGGTCCACAATCTCGATGAATCTACGATCCATATCTCATCGTGAATTCGCATCTTGTGATTCCTTCGATGGAGGTTCTTGTCACTCCAAGTTGCGATAGGTGAAACTCTGAAATGGAGCTTAGATCAACGGTCCCGGTCATGATCTTTTCGTGATTTCGCAAGTCTTCATTGTGTCTGCATCGAGATTTCAAGATTTCGCGAACTCGCTTCACCTTGCACTTTTAAAGATCGTGCAGATTCTCTTGGATCCTATGATGGTCGATCCTCGCGGTCGGATCTAATGCCCGATATCTATCCTCTATATCTGCATGGTCTTCATGTCTACATTGAGATTTGACAATCATTGGGAATTTTGAATTGTTGATCCAACGATCACTGTTGCTGCTGATTATGTTGATCTTTGTCATCTTCATTGATGTACTTGCCATCAATGACAAGTATTGGCTGTCTATTAAATATTTGCCAACAATATCCCCCTCTGGCATTGATGGCAACAAAAGCACCCACATGCAACATGCATTCACACTCTCCTACCAGACTCTTTTCTCCCCCTTTGACATCAATGTAAAAGAAGAAACATGCTCCCCCTGAGCTGTTGCAGTACATACTCCCCCTGTCAACTATGAGAATCTTCGAAATACAACATATATTCAATAAGTACTCCACCTGACCAGGTGAACAGATTAGACACAAGAAATTATAACCCCCAAATTTTGACGAAGATATCCAAAAGGGGTCGTTGTTAATGATTTAGTAAAGATATCAACAATCTGTTATGTGGAAGGAATATAATTCAGCTGAACAATTCTATTTGTGACTTGTTCTCTGAGAAAATGGTACTTTTTGGAATATGCTTAGTATTGGAATGAAGAACATGATTCTTGGAGACATTAATGGCACTCATTTTATCATAGTGAATTGGAATGGGATCAGTGTAAGTTACCTTCAGATCTGCAAGAGTTTGTATCATCCATAAAATTTGTGTGCAGCAAGTGGCAGCAGTAATGTATTCTGCCTCTATAATGGATAATGAAATGGATCCTTTCTTTTTACTAAGCCATGAAACTAATAAGTCACCCAGAAACAATGCTCCTCCACTGGTGCTTTTTCTCTCATCAACACAGTTTTCCCAATCTGCATCTGAATAAGAAGTTAACTGGAAATTTTGATTTCTGGGATACCACAAACCATAATTCATTGTTCCTTTCAAATACCTGAATATCCTTTTGACATCTTGCAAATGACTCTGTTTAGGTGCATCTTGATATCTTCCTACCATTCCTACAACATGCATTATGTCTGGGCGAGATGCTGTGATGTACAACATGCTTCCTATCATTGATCGATATGAGCTTTGATCAACATCATGTGAATCATCATCCTTGCTTAATTTACATCCAGTTACCATAGGTGTACCCACAGGTTTAGAATCTTCCATTTGAAACCTTTTCATCATTTCTCTTAGATATTTTTCTTGAGAAATGAACATCCCTTTGGGCCTCTGAGTAATTTGCAGACCAAGAAAAAATGACAGTTCTCCTATCATATACATTTCAAATTCAGACTCCATGGCAGAAGAAAACCATTGTACCAATGAATCCTTATTACATCCAAAGATGATGTCATCTACATAGACCAATACGATGAGCAAATCATTGTTCTCTGTTTTAATATACAGATTGTTGTCAGTTGTTCCTCTCCTAAACCCTTTGTCTTTGAGATACATATCCAGTCTGTGATACCAGGCTGGAGGGGCTTGTTTTAAACCATATAAGGCTTTCTTCATCTTGCATACTAAGTCAAGGTTATCAGACAGTTTGAAACCCTCTGGTTGTCCCATATAGACTTCTTCCCTTAAATCTCCATTTAGAAAGGCTGACTTGACATCCATTTGGTAGACTTTAAACCTTTTATGAAAAGCATAGGCAAGAAACATTCTAATAGCTTCTAATCTTGCTACGGGCACAAATGTTCCATCAAAATCCAGTCCTTCTATCTAAGCATAGCCTTTAGAGACTAACCTTGCTTTGTTCCTGATAACTTGTCCTTGCTCATTCAACTTATTCTTAAAGATCCATTTGGAGCCAATGACGTTTTTACCTTTAGGTCTTTGAACCATCTCCCACGTATTGTTTTTCTCAATCTGATCAAGTTCT
>ML790883.1:756766-783559 GCA_009831015.1 Picea engelmannii | reverse complement strand
GGGATTTTCCTTTTCCATTACTTAAGCTCACCATTCCTTTGCCCTTTATTTTCCCTGGAGCATCATTTCCAAAGGTTACGTTTCTTGATTTGCTTTCACTTAGAGATAGAAACTTGCCTTTGTCTCCCATCATGTGTTTGGAGAATCCACTTTCTATATACCAAGGGTTCATTTTTCTTTGATCAGACAACACTAATCCACACTTGTCACTTTCCTTCTTCTTCCAAAACTTGACATTTTTAGCAGGAGATTTCGAATCTGGTTCATATTCCCTTAAACGACAGTTAATAGATTTGTGTCCATAGTTATGACAGATGTAGCATTCAATCTCATTGCTCAACAGGTCAAACTTATTGGTGCAGTGTTGTCTACTCATTGACTGTTGATAATTTCTTGACCTCTTCAGTTGCATGTCCCTGGACTTAATTTGGCCATTAGCAATCCGTGAAGGTTTGTTACTTGGATGCATCATTCTTTGTTGTGGTAAGTATTCATTCCTTTGAAATCTTAATTTCTCATGTATAAGTCTTAAGGAACAATTTACAACTTTGTGACCAAAGTTAGCACAGTAGAAACAATAGCCATAGAAGAATTCTTTGTACCTAGAAAATGGTTGTCTTCTTTGAGCAAATCAATTTCTTCCAGATTGATGACGTCGTTCAGCAGTGAGCACATTATTTATTTTTTCTATAGATTCATATCTGGCATATTTTACCTTATTCGACCTGGGTAGCTGATTATCTTCCTTTGTTTCTGCAAGATGGTTATTGTCATTAGTTGTACTTTTGACAAACTTGATGTGTTCTTCATTTCCTGGCTTACCACTGCTTGATCCCTCTTCATAAACCAAGCCTGTTTTCAGCTTTGGATTCCTTTTCTGATTCAGAATGGTGGCCAATCCTTCTAAGGCTTTGATACTTGATAGATTCTGATTATACAAGGATTGAAAATTCTCCATTTATTTCCTCGTTTTCACTACTTCTTGTTCTAATGCTTCACATCTTGCATTCTTTTCTGATAGCTGTTGTTTTATAATCTCTTCGATTTTCTTTGCCTCTTCCAATTCTACTTTTAGTAAGACAAGGTCTTCATCAGGTTCTTTACTATCTTTCTCGAACTGTATCAACAATTGTCTTTGCTTACTATTCTTCATTCTTAGTCTGTCAATATCTTCTAGTGCACTGATCAGTTCTCCTTCCATGTCAACCACAAATTCTTCTTCATCACTCCCTGTGCTTTTATTATCATTATCCTCTTTGGCCATAAGTATGAAGTCATTTATTTTATCTTCAATAGAGGAGTCATCTTCTTCATCATCTGAAGGATCATCATCATTGTTTATGAACAGACTTTTCTTCTTAAAGTTTTTCTCTTTAAAGAAATTTATGTGTTTGTACTTCTCCTCATCATCACATGTCTGATCCTTTCCTTTGTGGGGACATTTATTTGCAAAATGACCTATCCTACCACAGTTGAAACATTTTAAAGGAGGTTTACCTTTGTATTTTTCTGATCCCTTCTACAGTCTCTTCACAATTTTTTCTTCAATTTCATCGGGCTCAGAATCCTCATTCTTGTCTGCTTTAAATGATGCTTCTCTCGAGGTGGGTTTATCTTTAACTATTCTCATTTCATATGCAGTCAATGTTCCTAGCAATTGATCAAACTCCAAGGTTTTTAGATCATTAAGTTCTTCTATAGAAGAGACCTTCGGGTTGAACCTATCTGGGAGAGACCTGAATATTTTATGAACTAAAGAAGGTTCATCAATTATTTCACCAAGTGCCTTCATTGCATTTACCATTTCTTCTACTCTTAGAAAGTATTTTCCAACAGTTTCATCTTCCTTCATCTTCAGCTGTTCAAACTTTATTCTATAGGTTTGAAGCTTTGCATCCTTTACCTTCTCATTACCCTCATAGATGCTAATGAGTTTGTCCCAGATTTCTTTGGCAATTCCTAGGTGCATAACTTTTACGAATTTTGTTTCTGCAAGCCCACTCAAGATAGAATTCATAACCTTAGCATTGAAGCTAAATTCCAGTTTGTCATCCTTATTAGCTAGCACAATTGGCTTTACATAACCAGTATCTACCACATCCTAGACATCTGCACCTAACGACATTATGTAGGTTCTCATTCTAACTTTCGAGAAGGCAAAGTTTGTTCCATTGAATAGAGAGGCCTTATTGATTGAATTTCCTTCATGGCTTGACATGTTTAAGCTCTAGGATCTACCCTTAGATAAAAGGGGCTAGCTCTGATACCAACTATGCTTCCCTTTTTTAAAATATTTATAAGGCACTCAATGATGATCACAATAATGCAGGGAAATAACCAATGGCACATTCAACATCAGTCACATATATGAGAAACACAGAGACAGATATTTCCAAGGAAACCCATACAAGGTAAAAACCTCTTCTTATTTATATGATAAGTATTATTTACATTCTTTACATTATCATACATGTGAGCACCAACTCATTGTGAGGCTACAACCTCTATTTTGCAAGCTGCAACTTGCTGAGAGAACCAACTCTTTGTTTTTCTCTAGCACCCACTAGAAGGAATTACCAGCTCCCTGGTTTCTCTAGCACCAACTAGAAGGAAGCACGAACTCCATGGTTTCTCTAGCACCGAATAGAAGGAAGCTACAACTCCTTGTGTTCAAACACCCACTTGAACCTCTGAGGACAACAATCCTCCCTAGCACCTCCCTACCACCCTGGATTATGAATATGAAATACTGAATCCTATTACATTGATATAGTGTTCAATAAAAACATACCAGTCTCATCATTGTTCTACTACATTTCGTTCCTCTGTCTGCCTCACTGCCTTCCTGCACACCTAACTTGCATTGTCTATTCTTCTGCCTTTTATGCTCTGGGTGCCATGTCCATTCACTGCATGGTTCATCTTCTGTTCAATTCGGATGCTGCACTTCCCTCCTCCTTCATGTATGAATCACCTTCAACAACAGCAAAACAAATCTCTTCTCTGTACTATGTATTTATAGATTTTGTGCACCTCGTGCATGCAATGTGTGCAATCCATCTGCATACTCACAACACGCCGTTATCGTCCACAACGCGAGTGCTCTGTCTGATCATCATCATGAATCTTCATCTTCTCTGCCCGTTTTTCCACTCGTTCAGCATCACTGTCTATTATGCTGAGATTCCTCGGCCTCTCTGGCAGTTGAGACTCTTCGTCTTCTCTGTGACAATCGAGCTCACCTTTTTGTTCCAGTTAAAAGATTCAATGCTCATATAGCTATCAATCACCTCCACAAGCATCTTCATCCTTCTTGAAGATTCCCAAAGACTCTTCATCTCCTCTGTCAATCACCCCGAAGTGTCTTCGAGTCCTTTGGCAGAAACCATCAGTGGTTTCTGGCAGCTTCACTGTGTCATGCAATAGTAGCCCCCCAATTGTGTTCAAATTCACCTACACCATTGGATTAACTCTGAAGAGTATTGTCGTTATTTACCCATTTCACACTTTCGCAATTTAGAGATTCTGCGATGAGAAATCTTGAGTCTCCATGTCACGAGCTCCAAAAAGGAGCTTGGCTTCTCTAGCTCCCTCCTCTACATGACCACAGGCGGTGACCTCCGATTACACCAACAATTCACTTTTTCGGTATTTCAACATTCGTATGATCCAGTGTCTCTACACTCCCATACATGATCCCTGAAATTTTGAGGTGGAGGTTATCTGCACTAGGTCCTTCCTCCACGTGACCACATGCGGTGACCACGGGCTGTGCAAAAAGGCACTTCAAATCTCGCGAGTTTATAAAATTCATTGAGTCTGATCAACGGTTGAAATCTCCATGGTCTAGATCTTATCACGATCTTGCATCTCACGAGTTTCCACATGATGCTCTGTTGACTCCAAGTCAGTGACTTGTCCTATGATTCGACGGTCGAAATCTGATATTCATTTGACAGCTGTGATTAAATCGTTATTTTGCATATCACGATTCCTTCGATGGAGGTTCTTGTCACTCCAAGTTGCAATAGGAGAAAATCTGAAATGGGGCTTAGATCAAAAGTCCATGATCTCGATGAATTGATGGTCCAGATCTCATCGTGAATTCGCATCTCGTGATTCCTTTGATGGAGGTTCTTGTCACTCCAAGTCGCAATAGGTGAAACTCTGAAATGGAGCTTAGATCAACGGTCCACGTCTTTTGGTGTATTGACGGTCAGGATCTTTTCGTGATTTCGCAAGTCTTCATTGTGTCTAGACCTTGCACTTTTAAAGATCGTGTAGATTCTCCTGGATCCTATGATGGTCGATCCTCGCACTCGGATATAATGCCTGAGATCTATCCTCCATATCAGCACGCTCTTCATGTCTACATTGAGATTTGATAGTCATCAAGAATTATGAATTGTTGATCCAACGATCACTGTTGCTGATGATTATGCTAGTCTTTGCCCTATTCATTGTTGTACTTGCCATCAATGACAAGTATTCGTTGTCTATTAAATATTTGCCAACAATTTTTGTTATTGTTCTTGTTCTCATATGATGCAGGAGCATCGTAAGAAACTAGCCAAGCAAGCAACATAAAAGTGGGAGACAACTGGAAACGCACCATTGCACATTTTGAAGTGTTTTGAGATTAATGAATGGAAATTAATGTAATAGTTAAGGGAAGCATACTTACACTTATGTCTAGACATTGTAAACAGATCTTGAGCATTTCTCTCATCTGTAGTATGTAAATTCATTTATGCATAATAAATACAAGTAGGTAGATTTAATTTAATAGATTAGACAGTTTAGAAGCGTAGGAGGGAAAACGGATATAGACACCCTCACCCTTGTATTATTATAATTTTGGGGATGATCATTCAAAATTCATAAGCTGTAGAGTTATAATAGAGAGCTGTAGAGAAGAACCCATGTACATGACCATTTGAGTTAATATATGAAGCTTTGACTCAATTTTCATGGTGTTATGATGCTTACTGTTTACATTTGTTGAATGGTATGTTTATAGTTGATTTGTTTCTCTGTTATGCATTTGTTTCAATATTGTGTTATGTGTGATTTCAAGTTGAATGTATGAAGTCTGAGAGAGGAGAAGAATGAGTTTCAATTGTTTCTCTTCCTAAGAATTTCTACAAGGCGTGCAGTGAACGTTTGCAAGGTGTGCATTGACGAGGGTGTGAGTTTCATCTCAGAAAGATTAGGAGATATAATGTTTCTCTCATACTAGCTGAAGTGCAGGTGAAGCACAGAGCCGTACACGGTGTTCCCAGGCCAATTGAAGCCTTGGATTTTTCAAATCCAGTAGGAAGAGTGAGAGACTATTGTTGCAAAGAGTGCACAGGGTCAAAGACTCAAATAACTAGAGGTTATTTGAAGGTTTGCTGCAAGGAGTGCAAGCAGGGATCCTTTTGGGGAGCTTGAGTTTACAAGTGAAATATCATGAAGGATAACACCTTTGAAGTGCTCAAAGGGAGATGGAGATTGAAATCGTCTCGTAGAATTTAAGTTCAGGAGGGAGAACACCGAGTCGTTTGGACAAGGGTCATTGAAGAGTGCATCTGGTGGTCATAATTCTCCATGGAGAACTCGCGAAGTCGTGAGTACCGTAGGATCCAAAGGACCTGTAAGGTGGTTAGGAGTTAGATGAATCCGCCACCCTGACATCAAGAATCAACTTGGACCGTTGATCGTGATCTGTTTGAGCCGTCAGATCATTTTTGGGATTCGGGATTTGCAAGTTTGGAGTGCAGGCCAAAATCCTTGTTCATGCAAATTCCTGGGTCACGAAAAGGATTATCAAGCGTGGAATTTCGGAATTTCGGTAATTCGAAATTCGACATACCGAAAATTCTAATGACAAGGAACCAGGAATCTTTGCATTGAAAATACCAAAGTCATGAAACACAGTGTGCCTTTGGTGTGGGATTTCAGCTTTCCAGATTTCAAGAAGTAGAGGAGGCAGTGAATTTGGAATCGAGAGTTTCAAAATCCCGGTTCGCAAAATCCTGAAGAGGGAAAGGAAAAATTCCCAAAAAGTTGAGGGGCAATAGCCATTGGCACCAATTGGGTTTCGGGGTTTCAGGACTCAAGAGGTAGAGTTGCATAGTTAGTGCAACTCCCGAAATCATGAAAAGGGAAGTGTCGAAAAGGTGGGTACCAAGTCTCAATCAGGAGGTATGTGCGACAGAAGTAAAAGGAGGGGTCAAGCTTCAGCGAAAATCTCGAAAGGCCATTGATCTCGCCATCCTTGGGACATTGATCCCATTTCGGCATTCTGACATTTTGGAGTTCAAGGGATCATAAGGGAAGAGGAATGGCTGTTGGTTGTTTGATCAAAGTCCCGAAAGCCGAAAGTAGTGGGTGACAGGTGGCATGTACTCGTCGCGTTGGAGAAGTCAACCTTCATTGACGTTTCACATTTCGACATTTGCCGAGAGCTGTGGAAATACATCAAGACTCTACAAATCCCAAAACTCGAAGTTCTTTGTGGCTTAAACAAAGGGTTGGATTAACCCATGGCGTGTTTTTAGTGAAGATCCTGAGTGGATCTCGGCCCGAGGGCAGGGGGTCTGCGTCAAAGTGGTATCAGATCCTAGAACAATTTCTTTTCTTTTTGTAGCAGAGAGAAGGGAGAAAATTTTACAGCCATGCCGCTGAGAAGAAGAGACAGAAAAATACCTCATCCAATAGAGGAAAGAGAAATGTCGAGAAGAAGAGACAGACAAATACCTGATACAGCAAGGGAAAGAGAGATGCGTGAATTACATGCCAGGATTGATGCTATGGAGACAACACAGAGGTGAAAAGTTGACACTGGAGATATCAGCGAGGCTAAAAGTGAAAATGAAGCCGGAAATGAAGAAGTTGCAGTTGAAGATGCTACAGAAGAATGCCTATTCAGGGTTGTTGCAAGGATAGGTGCTAGAGTAAAAATGGACATTCCAATGTACGAAGGCAACTTGGATGTTGAATAACTTCTAGACTGGATTAGAGCTCTAGACAAATACTTCGACTATGAGGATGTCGAGGGAGATAAGAAAGTCAAACATGCCATTACTATCCTTAAAGGGAATGCAACACTATGGTGGGATGAACTGCAGGCTGATAGACGCTGCAAGGGAAAGCAAAAAATAAAAAGCTGGGATAGAATGGTTGCAAAGATGAAAGACAAATTCATACCCAGGGATTATCAAATCACTCTATTTCGGAGGATGTAGAATTTGAGATAGAAGATGATGTCATTGAAAGAATACACTGAAGAATTCTACAGGATAAACATCAGAGCAAGTCATCGGGAAAGCGATGATGAAAAGGTTTCCAGGTACATGAATGGTTTGTGATATGACATTCAAGATGAGATGAGCATGATGATCATTCAAAATGTGGAAGATGCTTATCAGATAGATCTGAAAGATGAAGAGAAGTTGAGTCGAAAGCAAGGTCAAAGAGGTTGAGGTAGAAGTCAAGCCAAAGGAAAAACAATTGCCCAAGACAGAACTCAAAGACCTAAAGAAGAGGGAAAGAAACCTCAAACTCAACCTAAGAGAGGAGGAATCTCACAGGGAAGGCAATATGCTAATAGAAATTCTTTTCCTCGAGCTAGAGGAAGAGGAAAAGGAAGAGGAGGTGAAGTGAAATGCTTTGTCTGTGGAAAAATCAGACATAAATCCTATGAGTGTCCAGATAAGAAGAAATATGGTGGTGAAAATCACATTTCCAAAGCTCAAGGATAGAATGTTGAGACAGAAGACGCTGAGGGCGGAAGATCCTTAATGGTGAGGAAATTTCTCTTGAAACCAGAGAAGGAGGCAGAGAACCTAGCCTAAAGAAACAGTCTGTTCCAGACTGCTTGCAAAACCAAAGATAGGGTATGCAAGGTCATAGTGGATATTGGTAGCATAGACAATCTCATATCTATAGAGATGGTAGAAAAGATGGAGCTGGAGACTGTTGTAAATCCAAGCCCATACAGAGTTTTGTGGCTACAAAAGGGACATTAGGTAAATGTCATTAAACAATGTTTAGTTGTATTTAAAATAGGAGGATATAAAAATAAAATATTATGTGATGTCATTCCCATGGATGTTTGTCATCTATTGCTGGGTAGACCATGGAAATATGACAGAAACGTAGTTCATGATGGGAGAAAGAACACGTACACCCTGGAGAAAAATGGTAGGACTCACATGTTGCTATCAATTAAGGATAAAGAGGTGAAAACATAAATGAGAAACATTGTACTTCTCATGAGTGGGAAGGAACTTCTTAATGAGGTTAAGAACAAGGAAGACACACAATTTATTGTGGTCATGAAGCCCAAAATTGTTTTGACCAGTATGAGGATAGATGATTTACCAAAAGAAATCTAGGAGTTGCTGGGAGAGTTTGCTGATATAGTAGTGGACGAACTATCTTGTTCGTTTCCACCTATCAGGAGTATAAGTCATCATATTGATCTTATACCTGGAGCCAACTTACCGAACAAAGAAACGTATAGGTTGACGCCATAGGAAAATGAAGAAGTTAAGAGACAGGTCTAGGACTTAATGGACAAAGGATTGATTCAAGAAATCTTGAGTCCATGCGCTATTCCGACAGTGCTCAGCCCAAAGAAAGATGGAGGCTAGAGAATGTGTGCAGACTCAAGGGTGATCAATAATATTACAATCAGATACAGATTTCCATTGCCAAG
This sequence comes from Picea engelmannii, assembly GCA_009831015.1. Taxonomy (NCBI): domain Eukaryota; kingdom Viridiplantae; phylum Streptophyta; class Pinopsida; order Pinales; family Pinaceae; genus Picea; species Picea engelmannii. The sequence goes on along the minus strand of ML790883.1, from coordinate 774,855 downwards.
GATGGACGACTTGATGGATTGCTTGAGTGGAGCAAGATTGTTTTTCAAATATTGATTTGAAAAGAGGATATCATCAAATTCGAATGAGAGAAGGTGATGAATGGAAGACAACATTCAAAACGAATGAGGGGCTATATGAATGGCTTGTCATGCCATTTGGCTTAACGAATGCGGCCAGTCATTTCATGAGGTTGATGAATGAATTCCTGAAGGATTTCATTGGGAAATTCGTCATTGTATATCTTGATGATATATTAATTTTCAGCAAGACATAAGTAGAACACTTAAAGCATTTAGTTGCAGTAATGAGAAGATTACATCAAGAGAAATTGCTGATTAATATGAAGAAATCGTCATTTATGAGGACATAACTCATTTATTTGGGTTTTGTTATCTCTGCAAATGAACTGAAAATGGATACGGAAAAGATAAAGGTGATTAAGGATTGGCCATCATCGAAGAGCGTGTTTGAAGTATGAAGCTTCCATGGTTTGGCTAGCTTCTACAAGAAATTCATCTGAAACTTCAGTGGAATTAGCACACTGATGATGGATACGGTGAAGAAGAGACATAAATCTTTTCATTGGATGGAGAAAGCAAAGAAAAGTTTCAATATGCTGAAGAAGAGAATCATGGAGCAACCAATTCTGGTTTTTCTAGATTTTAGCAAGACATTTTAGGTCAGGTGTGATGCGAGTGGATTTTCAAGTGGAGCAGTCTTGAGCCAATATGATAGGCCGGTCACATATTTCAGTGAAAAACTGAATGAAGCGAAGATTAACTACTCCACATATGACAAGGAATTCTATGCAGTCATACAAGCGTTGAAGAAATGGAGACACTATTTGGTTCCCAAGGATTTTGTTTTGTACAACGATAATCATGCTTTACAATTTGTGACTCGACAGGAGAAGTTGAACCAAAAGCATGCTAAATGGGTTGAATTCATGAAATTTTTTACTTTTGTGACTAAGCATATTTATGGAACTGCTAACAAAGTTGTTGATGCTTTGAGTAGGAAATGTTTGCTTCTGCAAGAATTCAGAGTCAAGACTTTAGGTTTTGATAACCTTAAAGAAATGTACAAGGATGATCCAGATTTCAAGGAGGCATATGAGGCATTTGAGAATCAAATTCTCAAATATAGAAGCCAATGGACTGAATACATGATCCAGGATGGATTATTGTTCATGGGAAATCATCTATGTATTCCAAAATGCTCCATGAGGGAGAATCTGTTGAAGGAAAATCATAGTGGAGGATTGGCCGGACATTTCGGTCATGACAAAATGTTCTCAAAGTTGAATGGCTCATATTTTTGGCTAGGGATGAGGACAGATGTTAAGAAATTCATGGATAGATGCAGAATTTGTCAGCACATGAAAGGTAAAAGGAAGAACACAGGGTTATACCAACCATTTCCCATACTTGAAAGGCCGTGGGATGCAGTGAGCATGGATTTCATATTGGGACTGCCAAGGACACAAAGAGAATGTGATTCGATCTTTGTGGTTGTCGACAGATTTTCAAAAATGGCACATTTCATACCATGCCAGAAAACCAGTGACGCAACTCATATTGCGAATATGTTTTTCAAGGAAGTCGTCAGACTTCACGGCTTTCCAAAGAGTATCATTTCTGATCGAGATACCAAGTTCGTAGGGAATTTATGGAGGACCTTATGGAAGAAGTTGGGGACAAGTTTTCCTTTTAGCTCCGCATATCATCCTCAGATAGATGGATAGACAGAGGTCGTAAACATGAGCTTGGGAGATTTGTTAAGGAACTTAGTGAATGACCACCATAGTCAATGGGATCACATTTTTCCATAGGTGGAATTCTCTTACAATGATTCAGTCAATAGAAGCACAGGGCAAAGTCCATTCCAGATTGTATATGGAATGCAACCAAGAGGAGTTTCTAAATTGAAAGATTCAGAAAAAAATTAATTCAGGAGTGCTAGTGCAGAGGACTTTGCAAAAGGAATGAAGGAGCTTCACAGCCGGATTAAGGAGCGATTGCAGAGTTCAAGTCAAGAATACAAGCGGAGAGCAGATCAACACAGGCGAGAACTTCAATTTGGAGTTGGTGATCTGATTCTTACACATTTGAGGAAGGAAAGGTTCCCAAGGGGAATGCATAATAAACTGAAGATGAAAAATATTGGACCGTGCAAGGTCATAAGGAAATTTGGGGCAAACACATATGAGATTGAATTACCTGATGGGGTCGAAATCTCACTGATATTCAATGTTGTGGATTTGTACCCTTACAGAGCTGAAGAAGCAGGAGCAGAGGATGAACAAGAAGAAGTCCAATGGACAAAAAAAATTCCTATAGTTGACAAGCTACAGATGGAAGGCATAATTGACAAGAGGATTAGCAAAAAGACCAGGAGAAAAGAGTACTTTGAATACTTGGTCAAATGGAAAGGACATCCAGTTGAAGATGCCAGTTGGGAGGATGAAGCAGAAATTCATAGGCATGGACAAACTGTGCAAGAGCTCATGAATAGGAGTTCATGAATTTTTTTAAGCAAGGGAGTATGATGCAGGATCATCGTAAGCATCCATCCAAGTAAGAAATGTAAAAGCGGGAGACAACTGGAAAAACACCATCGCACATTTTGAAGTGTTTTGATATTAATGAATGGACATTAATGTAATAGTTAAGGGAAGTGTAGTTACACTTATGTATAGATGTTATAAACAGATATTGAGCGTTTCTCTCGTCTGTAGTATGTAAAGGCATTTATGCGTAATGAATGCAAGTAGGTAGATTTAATTTAATAGATTAGACAGTTTAGAAGCACAGAGGGAAAACGGATATAGACACCCTCACCCTTGTATTATTGTAATTTTGGGGATGATCATTTAGAATTCATAAGTGGTAGAGCTGTAGCAGAAAGTTGTAGAGAAGAACCCATGTACAAGAGCACTTGAATTAATATATGAAGCTTTGACTCAATTTTCATGGTGTTATGATGCTTACTGTTTACATTTGTTGAATGGTATGTTTACAATTGATTTGTTTCTCTGTTATGCATTTGTTTCAATGCTGTGTTATGTGTGATTTCAAGTTGAATGTATGAAGTCTGAGAGAGGAGAAGAATGATTTTCAATTGTTTCTCTTCCTGAGAATTACTGCAAGGAGTGCAATGAATGTCCACAAGGTGTGCGTTGACGAGGGTCTGAGTTTCATCTTAGAAATCTCAGGAGATATACCATTTCTTTCATACCAGCTGAAGTGCAGGTGAAGGACAGAGCCATGCAAGGTGTGCGCAGGCCAATTGAAGCCTTGGATTTTTCAAATCCAGTAGGAAGAGTGAGAGACTACTATTGCAAAGCATGCACAGGGTCGAAGAGTCAAATAACCAGAGGTTATTTGAAGGTTTGCTGCAAGGAGTGTGAGAAGGGATCCTTTTGGGGAGCTTGAGTTTACAAGTGAAAGATTAGGAAGGATAAAACCTTTGAAGTGCTCAAAGGGAGATGAAGATTGAAATCGTCTCATAGAAGTTAAGTTCAGGAGGGAGAACACCGAGTCATTTGGACAGGGGTCATTGAAGAGTGCATCTGGTGGTCATAATTCTCCGTGGAGAACTCACGAAGTCGCGAGGACTATAAGATCCAAAGGAGATGTAAGGTGGTTAGGAGTTAGATGAATCCACCACCCTGACATCAAGAATCAATGTGGACCATTGATCGTGATCTGTTTGAGCCGTCAGATCATTTCGGGGATCCAAGATTCACAAGTTTGGAGTGCAAGCCAAAATCCTTGGTCACGCAAATTCCCGGGTCACAAAAAGGATTATCAAGTGTGGAATTTTGGAATTTCGGTAATTCAGAATTCAACATACCGAAAATTCCTATGACAAGGAATCGAGACTCTTTGCATTGAAAATCCTGAAGTCGCGAAGCATGGTGTGCCTTTGGTGTGGGATTTCATCTTTTTGGTTTTTCGGAGTTCGGGAAGTAGAGGAGGTAGTGACTTTGGAATTGAGAGTTTCAAACTCCCAGTTCACGAAATCCTGAAGAGGGAAAGGAAAAATTATTGAAAAGTCGAGGGGCAATAGTCGTTGGCACCAATTGGGTTTCGGGATTGAAGAGGTAGAGTTTCATGGTCAGCGAAACTCCCGAAATCACGAAAAGGGAAGTGCCGAAAAGGTGGGTCCCAAGTCTTAATCAGGAGGTATGTGCAACAGAAGTAAAAGGAGGGGTCAAGCTTCGGCGAAAATATCGAAAGGCCATCGATCTCGCCTTCCTTGGGACATTGAGCCCATTTCGGCATTCCGACATTTCGGAGTTTGGAGGATCATAAGGGAAGAGGAACAATTGTTGGCTATTCCCTCAAAGTCTCAAAAGCTGAAAGTAGTGGGTAACAGGTGGCATATGGTCGTCGCGTTGGAGTAGTCAACCTTCATTGACATTTCGCATTTCGGCATTTGCCGAGAGCTATGGAAATACATTGAGACACTCCAACACCCTAAACCCAAAGTCCTTTTTGGCTTAAACAAAGGGTTGTATTAACCCGTGGCATGTTTTTAGTGAAGATCCTGAGTGGATCTCGACTCGAGGGCAGGGGGTTTGCGTCATCATACAATTTTTTCAGTGCATCCCCCATTGCCTTGGTTTTTATCTACTCAGCCAAATGTGGGATTAGGTGGTCCTTCACTCCATCTAAGGCTATCCTTTTTGCCCTTTCTTCCTTCACCTCATGGATATCTATGCAAATGGTATTTTACGAAGGCACTATCACTGTGGTACTCACAAAATTCCATTGCAGGTAGTTGGATATCCCCTCCAACCTATCATCATATCTAATATTGGAAGCCATCCTTGTCCAATTGGCCAATAATATTTTTTCCTTCTTTCTTCCTAGTAGGAACCTCTGCAATTCACTACAATCCAATTTCCAAAATCTTGTCCACTGAACCTCAGAGCCCAAGATATGACACCATGTATAAATTTCACCTACTAACTAGTTTTACTCTTGTAGGTATTTCGTCAATCACTAAACCACACTTTGATTTCTGTCTCCAATAAAACTTCAACAATAATGCATTTAAACCAAAATCATTCAACTATACTTTATGAGAAGAAATACAAATGACTAAGAAATTTGTAGTAGAAATAAATGAACAATAGACAAATATCAAATACACATTTGACACAAAGATATTTGGGAAATGCCTCTGGAAAAACCCTGAAGGGAAAACCATCCCAATAGATATTTCATTAATGAGCTCACAGAAATTTATGAGTTACAACAACAATCTTTTTCAACAAGAAATACACAATACTTATCTAGAAACAAATGTGCCAACAATTCACTTCGCTTTGCGTGCCAATATTCCTTGAAAAATGTTCCATCCTGTTGTACGACATGTATGGCCATGTACAATCAACACAACATAAAAAAAACTACCTCTAAAATTGTGCCCAAATATATGTTTTATGGTAAATTGATGCTTGGGGAGCATCACAAAGATTCTCCTAGATTAATAATTAATAATATAATTATTATATTTATAATATAAGGTATATTAAATATATATAATAAATAAGTAGTTATGTATTATCCAAGAGACACATCCTTTTAGGGATGGTCACCATATATTATTTATATATGTCACATTCATCATTCTAATAATTGATTGATCTCACATATCATCTCATATAGAAATTCAACATGGTATCAGAGCTAGTTTGGGCTTGAATCCCTCATGGGAGGGCCCAGGGAAATGGAAAAGAAAAAGAGAGCCAACATAGGTGAGAGTAGATATGAGGGATTACTAATGTGTGGTTGTAGTAGTTTATTTGTTTGTCCATCCGTGTGTGAAGCTATATGTACATGATTGAACAAGGATCATGGTAGAGAGAAGAGTCGTGTGTGCCTCATTTTCTAGTGATTGTAAAATTGCATCCAACAATAAGCTGACACATAGGATGCAGTTCACCATTTCATGCTATTGTTTGTCATGGAGATTCCAATGAGCCTTGGGTGACAAGATCAAGAGAGACCCGAACCCTGAAGGATCGGTCGCTGGTTTTTGGGCTTGGAGACTGTGGAATGTTAGATACCTTCATGGAGCATAGACTTACGTGTGGTGATCTATGCAAGGAGAGCATGCGTCTGGTTTAAAGAATAGGCATGTGATCTGCCAAAGGGACCTCCATTGTCATTTGGTGCGATTAATGAGAGATTAATAGTTTGTGTGATTATTGCATCTATGAGAATATTTTCTTTACGGTAGTCATAGTCTTTTTATTACTACATCCATGCAAGTTGTGCTTCTATTTTGGGTTATGTGTTGAAGTGATCACTACCTAGAATGGAGGATTATGTCATTCATCCACATCAACCTAAGTCGATGCCCTCATATTTATTTGTGGAGAATGTAGCTGGGTGGATTAATAGAGAGAGATGACCACTATAGAAGAATGACCATGTTTTTTAATAATGGAGGTCTACAGTCAACTACCCGAATGGAAGTTGCAAGTAAAAAAAACTATTAGGGAAGGTGTAGTAGTCCTAGTACATGATTCGAGCCATGAGGTTTTGAGGAAGAAGGCATGGAATACATTCAAGTTTATGTTTAGGTACTCCCATAGAGGGATGCGATACTACATCCAGAGGAATCAGAGATTGAGTTACCTCCAGAGAAGGAGGAAGAGCTACTTTCAATGTTAGAGGGAGCAAAGATAGAGGATGAGTCACCTCCAACTCCAGAGGGATTAGTTTTTGAGCCACTCTCAGTTCCAGATAAAGTATCTGTAGAGGAATAAATTACAAAGAGAGAGTAGAGGAGCGAGTTTCATAGAGATCATCCCCAAAGGAGGGAAGATGTTGACAGAGTAGAGAAGTTACTCTCAATCTCAGTGTTTAGAAATTACATAATCCCAGAGGGAGTAGCTACAAAGAGAATGTAGGACCTACTCTCAAGTAGAGAGCCATATAGTGCTTTGCAGTAAGCACCATGAGCCAGATCGTGATTGAGAAAATTGAGTTACAACAGAGCAAGTGTACCAGTGTGTTACAATTGGATATGTCTCAGGAGATGAAGAGAGGCTACATAGATATATGGTTTTGACCAAGAAGAAAGTGTAGTTTACATAAATGGCACTAAAAGGTGTTTCTTCAGCTCAAAATCAGTTAGGATTCATGGAAGCAAATCTCTATAGCACTCAGTACTACAGACGTAGAGTATATCACATCCATTGACACAATTCATGGAAGTAGTGAGGATTTAGAGGCTTCTTACAGTACTTCATCTAAGACATGGTACATATGAAGCAGGTAGGCTTCAACACAAGGATGAGAAGATTGCTAACATTAAGGGCATTTGACAAATGTTTACCATCATCCAGTTAGTTAGTTGGTGAAACACTATGTTGATGTGAACGTCTTCCCTTTTTGAGAGGGAATGTTGATATGATTACATCATGGACAATCATTCTCCCCATGTCATAGATAGTGACCAGGTTAGGGAGAATGGTCCAAGAGAATGTTTATGTCTTCGAGAAGGGAGAAGTAAAGCTCTGGTACATATCCACCAATGATTAAATAGTTGATCTTCTGATGGAGCCCTTGTCCAATGGAAAGTTTGTATACTTCAGGGACAAGTTGGGTCTTCTGGAGATTACTCCCTTGGTTGAAAGGGAGTGATAATATCCTTGCATCATGGATAGTCAGTGTGCTATTAGACTGGCATTCTCCCTGTGGAGAATAGTCTAGGTTGGATAGATTGTTGATGTATCATGGACTGACATTTTCTACATAAAATGGTCTAGGACTAACATTCTCTTGTGGCACAGATGCTGACCTAATCAAGATGAATGGTCTACCCCCTATGGAATGGATGGTGACCTGATTGGGCATGTTGATACAAGACCGGATTTTTCTATATGGAACATATGGTCACCTGATTATAGACAATGGTACATGAATGAAATTTTTCTATGGCACATGTAGTGACTTGATTAGAATAATGGTCCTTATAGCCCATGGCATGGTTTTCAGCATCTGAGAGAAATGACATTTTACCTATGGCACATATGGTGACCTCATTAGGGAAAATGCTCTAGGAAAAACATTCTTCTTGTGTCACATATAGTGACCTAATTTGGAAGAATAGTTCTTGTAGTCACGGGACAATCCGTTGAGTGCACAGGTTTCACCATCTGAATTATTAAGCATCATGCACGAGTACTCAGATGGAGTATGGCCTAGAAATTGATGTTATATAAATGATATGTCATGTGTCAATGTACTGACCAGGTTGTGGTAGGTTGTTGATGTTGATGATGATTTGATACAACATTTCTATGACATACTAATTACCAATGAAGTTAAGATGGTTGTGTATGTTTTCCCTTGCTATGAGGGAGTGTTGACATTTGCAGCATCAAGTAGACATTATTAGAAGAAGTGCCAACAAGACAAGTCAAATTTTCTACTATGAATACCTCCATAGTTAGGAGGGAGTGTTGATGTTTCAACATCAGACATACATTCACTCATAGGGGTGTACCTGTGGTGAATGGACCTAGTAAGCATTGAGTGGACCATATCTTAGATTAGGCTATAGACCAAGGGAGATAAGATACATTTATCACAAGGGTATACTTGTGGTAAATGGGCCCAGGTGTAGTCCTTCCTTGATCGTGAAAAGGAGTCATATGGACTTGAAGTGCTTGAGGTGCTTTCCACATGTCAGATAACATCAGAATGACATTCACTCACAAGGGTGTAGTTGTGGTGAATGGCCCTGATGTGGTATTTTTCCTTAGTCATGCTAATTTGACTAGGAATGGTAAATACTCGAGATGCTAGATGCTATCACATGCGGACCCAGAGTGATCCTGATCTCAGAGAGATTCATTTGGCTCAGAGGGAGAGCCATAGAGGGAGTTTCCCCTCAGTTGATGTAGGACAGAGGCATCTCCTAGGCAGGGATGATTTTAAGTATGTAAATCTATTTTAAAATGTAGAAACCCTGGCGAATCTTACTAATCCTTCATATGCCAACTATAACTATTTGGCAATATTTTTGTAAAAATATTCAAATTTCTAAGGATTTTATATAGTTTTTATAAATTTTTGGCGATTTTAAAGGTAAAATAATTTTATCCTATAGAATTTGGGACAATCATTTTTAAAATACTGAATCTCATTTTTGGAAAAACCATGAAAAATTAGCCCATGAGCGAAATTTAGCCCCTAAAATCATCCTTGCTCCGATGACTAACATACATGTGTCATGAGTCTAGGGCGAAGTTTGTATACTTCATAGATAAGCTTGGCATGATGTAGAATGTCTCCCTCATTGAGAGGGAGTGTTGATGTTTGGGAAACATCGGGAAGACATTCTCATAGATTAATAATAAATAATATAATTATTCTATTTATAATATAAGGTATATTAAATATATATAATAAATAAGTAGTTATATATTATCCAAGTGATGCATCCTTTCATGGATGGTCACCATATTTTTTTTATACATGAAACATTCATTATTGTAATAATTGATTGATCTCACATATCATCTCATATATAAATTCAACATGGTCCTATTCTATATGAACAAACTACAACAATAAATGCACTCACAAATTTCCTCAAAATTTGTGTAACCCTTGCCTCATTTTATGTGCATAAAAATAGTTGTATATCCTTGCTAAATCCATATTGTACGTCTCTCCTTTAATGTTGTACGAACCAATATTAAATGTTGATATCTTCTTGGGATGATTTCCCCCTATTCTCTTTGGGATGTGTGCCTATACTTCTCTCCTACTCCTTCTCTCTTTCTTTAAGGTCTTCTCTCTATCTCTCTTGGAAAATTGTGCCCCATATCTCTCAAATGTTGCTTTTATAAACTCATTAAAGAGTAACAACCATAACCCTAGATCTCAATGGTTGCCCCACAAGATCAACAGACGTGACTAATCTCACATTGATATGACTTACATAACTTAAGTCACTCAAACTTTATCAAATCACTTTTATTCATTAAATAATAAAATACCCCACTTAACCTTATAAAATCACTCTATAAAGTCAAGTCACTTGAGAGAGAGATTTGCTTGGTCACTTTTTCATGCTAGACATGACCAATGCAGAAGTGCCTCTAAGATACAAAAGCTAACACTTGTCCGTGTTTGGCCTATTTTTTAGCCCATTGTAATGTAATTCCTCTCAAGGAATATTTAATATGGGTCAATTGATTAGGGTTTTGGGTGCTGTAGGATCCTATATATTGTATTGTAATGGTGAAGTTAATATTATGAGAGTTAGATGTGCGGTTCTAAACGTTTGTTGGTTTTCCTGATCAAGGTTTCTAGGGTAAATTTCTGAGTACTATGTGTGAATGTTGTTATTCTCTTTCTATTTAATAAAGAATATGTGTGTGCATTGTTATATTGTAAATGTTTAAAATCTGCAAAATAAGTCTTAGTAGCAGTTATTTATATTATTTCATGTGAAACCATGTTACCTTCTAATTGGTAAGAGCTCTTCCACAATCTAAATATGTTTCCATCCTTGTCACCAAATCTTGCACCTACTAAATTGACATGAATTCTTTTGTTTGTAATCTCTATCACTAATTCCTACACGTCCTAAATTGACATCAATTCTCTTATTTCTAATTTATCTTTGAAAACAAATCATTTTTTTTTTTTGTTTCATCCATCATATAAAGTAAATATTAGTTTCCTATAAATGGAAATAATTATAAAGTGTGATTCCAAATCACTTCTAAATTTATTTAGCTTCAAAGAGTATTAAAAAAGTATCCAAAACTAATTATGAAATTTTTAGAATATTAAATATCCATTGTAACAATATTAATTACATCTAAGATTTGAATGCACCTAATCAAAATTTTCCCTGGATTGGGTGCCACCTGGCTATCGTCAGTGGACACTTGGAATGGAGCGACCAAGGCAATTATTAACCCCGACTGCCAACCCAGAACCCATAACCACCACATGGCTCACACCCCACAGACACTAATGGTAGTGTGTCTGAACAACTAGGCAGGGTTAATGGCCGCTCGCGCAAGCTAGACGAGACATACCAAGCCTAGGGAGGATATCAATTCGGCTCTAATGGATAGGGAGGCTATCAATTCACCGAGTAATAAGCAGGCATTTTCCCTGGTGCACTCATCCTTTCTCCCTCCGCCCTTGCTCATGCTCTTCGGCTCCTCTGAGCATTTTTTCATCGTCATCCTCTATGTTTTTTTCAAGGGTGCTCTTTCACCTTGCCCTCCCATCACCCCACTCCTTTTCTCTGTCTCCCTCTGCAAATGTGTTGGCTTCACTTCTCCTTTTCTCTATCTGGCGATCTTTCACCATTCCCTTAGCCCTCACAAGCTTCTTCTCTGCAATTTCAACGACACCTCTTTGCTCTTGACCCTTTTAAGTTTTCCCAAGCATCTTCTAACTACCTCTTCTCCCTTATCCCCATGCCTCTACATTTTTCCCAGCATGCCCAGAGAAAGGGGGAAGTCTAAGAGAGGTTCGCAGTATTATAGTACCCTCTCCAGGCGTGACAAACTTTCCCCCTCTCAATTGGCTCTCATTGTCCATTTTTCTAGCCCAAGGAACAAAAAATAGGGGTCGTTGGAGGTGCCTCCATCCTCCCCTCACTCGCTCCATGGAATTAGCCCAACCAAGGAGAAAGCACCACCATCGTGCATATGCATTCCTCTGGACACTAGTCTTCTTCCTCGCCTCCAAAAAACTCAACCCTTAGGACCCGTATTATGGCGATGACAACTGCATGGTGGATGAGGAAATCCCCTCGAGATGGCAGGTGGAGGAGAATATGGTGGTCACTAATGAGGATAAGGAAGAGGATCAACCCCAACTAGGTGCAAACCGCCTCACGAAGGAGCACCTCCAAATTATCTTTGAAATTCGACAAAAACAAGATGATTAGATGCACTCTTAGCACATCCTCGACTAAAGAATGGACATTCTTTTCGACGCACTAGCGGATGCTCTTGTGTGGACTTGATGCCCATCATGTAGCCAGCGGTACACCCGTGTCTACAACATCCATGGACATCCAAGCTGTCCATTGGAGTAAAGTCTCCAGGTTTATGTTCTTTGTTCAATCTAATTGCAGGCTTAAATTTTTGGTTGATTCCAGTAGTAGACTAGATGGTCATAGAGGCCACCTGTACACGATGCATATAGTTTTGTTCATAGATGGCCATAGAGGCCACCCGCATACTGTCCATACAATTTTGTTCATGCAGCTAGGATGTATAATTTTGTTAAGCCAGTTTTGTTCAAATAGTTTCAGTTCATATGGTGATGTGTCAAACTTTGAGCCTCTAAGGGCCACCTGTTCTAGTTTCCCTTCTGTGGCAGAATAAGTGCCTAACACTTGGCAATGTATGGATACAAACTATTATTAATACAAGGATCTTCTTTTTATTTAAAAAAAAATAACTAATCAAAATTTGGATTGGAGGATGGATAAACCAAGATAATACTACACCACAAAGAATGTATTGGCATTTAGCTTCAAGCATATGATCATTGGGTGTAGCTAAATGTGAACATAGAGTGAAACTTCCTAATATCAATGATATGTCATTAATATGAAATAAATTAGTTATTATGATTACTTTCATAATATTGTATGTAGAAATAATGAAGACACCAATCAATTGATCTTCACCCATTTTTGAAAAATCACATAAGTAACTCTGCGTTTTGTCCATAGGTTGGCACTTGAACTATTATGTAACTAGGTTATTATGAATATAAGTCTACAAAATATGTACTTTAACGACTGAAAGAACTTGATTATTAGAAGACACAACTCATAATCAAAGAATTTTCTAATATATTTTCAAGCTCATGATAACAACATATGGCCAAGGAGAGTTTGTGCTTCAGGCTCGCATTTACATATTTGGATTCTTATGTAACTCGCTTATTATTAATATAAGTCTACAAAATATGTACTTGGTTGTGGTTATTTTGACTATTTAAATAGTTCTCTTGGTATCTAAAAATGATTCAATCAATCTAGGTATAAGTTCTTATCAATGGAATTGAAGATAGAAGGAACTTTAAGAATTAGTAGAAAACAAAACTGATAAAGAAAGATTTTTCTAAAATATTTTGAAGTTCATGATAGCAACATATGTGTAACTCATTCAAATATAAAAAGAGAATTAAGTCAAATCAAATATAATCTTTATTAATGTTTGCAAATGATAAATATAGGTCAAAGGGATAAGATGTAAGAATTTATGGCCAAAGAAGGTTTGTGTTTGATGCTATCATTTACATATTTGTCATTCAAAATTTTGAGATTTTTTTAGCATAGAGGAGATTCATAATTTTGATCACTACTTCATAAATAAATGACAAATTACTATTTATTAATAATAAATAGGAAATCAGTCACGTTGCAACATAAATATAATTCGTTGATTGTAGATGGCTCAAAGGTGCCGATTAACGAAGGCATCGATGAAGTTGTAGGAAAAAAAAGATAAGCAGTGCAGATGTAACAAAAATTACAGAGCAACAGATATTGCAGAATTTATGCAGTGTCATGAGGGCAAGAGGGATACAGAAAAATAGGTTAAGATGATAGTGAAGGAGATATGTTGAGTGTAACGGGAGACAAGGAATGGATGTGGAAGTTTGAAGTAAAGAAATGAACAGTGTGTAGATTGAATCAGATTCTTATTGGAAGATGCAGAAGAAAAATGTGCTCAATGACTGACTATCAACTAGGAGGTTCATAATTCTTTCGGTCAAAGGAGTTTCATGCTCAAGCATCTGCCAACGTCCCAATTCGATAATCTATAGAGAATTGTTGGGTAACTCTATTGTAAGCGGTCGTGGCCATGAAATTAAAGACTCAAGAAAATCTGCCGACTGAGGTAGGCCATAAACGGTCCCATTAATGCAGCATGCAAACCCTCCAAAACCCTGCAACAGCTGATAAGGAAAATTGGAATATTTACGGTCCTCGATCTTTATTCTCCATGGTTTCATAACCTCGTGGATGAGGTAAAACTGCATAACCTCACACCCTGGTAGAGTATTTTAGTTTCAGGTATGGAGTCAAGGTGAGGTGGATATTTGATATCTCATTATCTTTTCCTAATCTCAATGACATTGGAGCATAGAGAATACTAGGTATTTCTGGGATACTATAGAAGATTGAAGTGAAAGTCTACTTCTTAGTTGGACCACCAACATATGAATAAACCAACATTAGTAGCCCATAATAACTATACTAATGATGATAGCCCATAATAACTATCCTAGCTGTAAATTAACAATTAAATTATAATAACTTGAAACACTTTAAAAAAAAATGATAAATCCATAATATCTCCAAATCTCATGCATAAAGAATCAATGGAGTTTGAATTATCTGTAAATTGATAATTAAATTATAATAACTTGGGAAACTTCAAAAAAATGACGAATCATAATATCTCCAAATCCCAATGCATAAAGAATCAATGGAGTTTGAATTATCTACACATTAAAAAAATAGGAGGTACATTTGTTCTCTTTGAGTGGGATCTAAGGAGAGGGTCAGGAAAAATGAACGTTGTGACGTTAGTAATCTGGATCATAACAGACCCAATGTGTAATATACAGAAAAAAGAGGTTTCTCATTGGATAGAATTTGGATTTTTACAGGGCAGTTGGGTTCTTGTAGTTTAAATAAGAAAAAAAGAAATACTTATGGCCATTGCGGCCCATATATTCAGTGAACTCTGAAACAATAGCTCAGAAAGCATTCCATATTTAATGTTCAAGTTCAAGCATAGGAAAGCATTTGAAAACAAAGCATACATAGGACAATGTAGTTGTTCAACTCTTCTCCATATTCATATGAAAAAACTAAAACTAAAAATAAATAAAACCAGATATTTATCTAAAACACTCCATCTTCTCACCAACCTAATAAATACATATCCACCTATCTTATCTAGTGCATTTATGATTCTTATCAACTATCAACTTGGTCAAGCAAGTGCGAGGAATTATTCCATTTAACACTCCCCCATTAATTTCGACCATTACAAAAATCAACACAAATAATGCCTAAATGTTGTCTCTGAAATTCAAAATTATTTCTTCCCAATGGCTTGGTGAAGATATTTGCTAATTTTTCTTTCGAACCACAAAAATGTAGTATAATGCTACCATCGTTGAAAATGTCCTGAATGAAATGATAGTGACTGTCAATGTGTTTACTCTTGCAGTGACACACGTGATTTTTAGATGGCTCCTTCTCTTCATGTGTAATATCACTACAGATCCTTCTCAACCAAACTGCATGACATGATTTTGAAGTTGTTTCCACATACTCTACTTCTGTTGAATATATAAATGACGATGGGTTGTTTCTTAGAATCCCATGAAATTAAACCTGTACCCAAATGAAATGCATACTCGAAAGTATTTTTCCTATCATCAACGCTACCTGCAAAATCAATATCTGTATATCCAACAAGTGAGTCATCTTTCAAATTCTTTTTCCAACTTTCCAATGAGAGATTTTGAAATTTTCCATAAATTTCAAAATTAAGCTCACTACGTACATGATATATGGCCGAGTAGTTTTTGATACTGAGAGGGGGGTGAATCAGTATCAAGTACAATTTAAAACATTTTTCAACTTATACTTAAACCATTCAACTATATCCAATGAGAAATGAACAATAGTATAAGAGTTACACCAATACACCATAATACACCATGCACAATATATAAGAAATAATCAATAGTTATTGTTCAAGGGAAGTAATGACTTCCAAAGGTAGCTACAACTTCCAAATGTAAAAGGAGAGATAAAACTCCAAAAGGAAGATAAAATCCTCCAATATCAAGAGAGAGTTGAACTCTCCATCCTTGCCCCTTCCTTCCACCCAAGAATATATGAGAGATAATAAAAATTTAGATTAAATCATCACCATCAACCAATCATTACATAGAACCTGATAATGCTTCATGAGACTTCTTCAATTTCTGCAATTCTTCAATTCTTGGAGTACTCTAATCCTTTAGATAATATTACTCAATGTATTCTCTGAAACTCCTCCAATTTTCACTCCTTGAATCCTCCCCAAAAAGAGGTTATAGAAATAATGGTAGACTTTATTCAATTTTGGTCTATTCAGGAGAATGAACTTGCACAGAATTCCCCGCGCTCAATAATTAACATATGATTCTGAAACTCCCACACAAGAAACTAAAGTCCGTACTCTTTCTAATCGAATTTGTCCCAGTTCATTTGGATTCTTGATGAAGAATTTATGATTGTTTTGCCCAGAACAACTATTTATTGACTAGCTTCACGACTGGTTACAAACCCTATCTTCCATAGAGTGTATCTCCATAATTATAGAAAATCAAGAGCTGATCTTTTTATCAGAGATACCTTGATATGTCTTCTCAATACCATAGTGATTTCACTATCTGAATCGTTCTAGAAATTTTTTTTTAGAAAAAATGGTAAGATGACCTAAAAATAACATACCTTAGAACACGTCACCGAAAGACTTCATATTCCCTTGAAATCCGACCTTATTTACTTCTTATTTCCTCTAAAATTCAATTTGTATCAAAATGAATGTCAAATGATGTTTATTTATACCATTTATGTCACTTCATTTTAACATTAGAGCCGACATGACACTTTCTTATTTTGTAATTCTTTTCTTTAATTATCTTCAGGGCCTACATGTACTTCCTTCTTCAATTCACTTTGTCATCTTCAAAAATTCATTTCTCCTCAACCATGAGGATCCACGCGATGTGTCACATACCACCAGAAACAACATGATGCATACTATCCATTAATGGGTGTTGTATATGCATGTGCATTGTCCTTCATGTCCAAATACTTTTATCAATCTTGGGGTCCAAAACCCATGACTAGGGTTGACATCAATGACAACAACCAATCTTCCAACAATCTCCCCCTTTGTCATTGATGGAAACACTCATGCTCCCCCTACCATCATGATCCCAATTTCTCTCCCCCTTTGACATCAATGGAAAAGTTTAGGGATGCTCCCCCTGAGTTTAACGGAAAAATGTAACTCTCTTCTTTGGGGTTGCTCCCCTTGAACATGTGGCACTCAATAATACTTCGTCCTTATTTTTGGTCTTTGGGACTTTTTCTTCCTTAGAATACTTTTGTGTGGATTTTGTGTTCTCTCTCTTCTTCATGTCTAGGATGTATATGTTGTTCGGTCTTCTTGTTGCAGTTGCAACCATTCTTCTTGAATTATTTTCTCTTATTTTACATTTTCGGGAATCAAACGTAAGAGTGTATCCTTGATCACACATTTTACTAACACTGAGTAGATTACGATTCAAGTCTTCAACCAATAAAACATTCTTTTCTTTTACATTTTTTTTCCAAGCTCTACTACACCTTCTCCAAGTATTTTGGCAGATGAGTCATCTCCAAATGCAACATTGACACCCTTTCTCTTCAAGCTGATGAATTTGTCTTGATCCCCGGTCATGTGTGAAGAACATCCACTGTCTATGTACCATTCATTTTCTTCTTTACATTCTTCAGCGGTCAATGCTATTCGACAATATTCATTGTTTGAAATCTCTTTCCTTCTCCATACTATGGTTGGCACAGGGACATCTTCATTCATATATATGTAATCTTGTGCTTTGTGACCAAGATAATTACATTTGTAGCATGCAATATTTTTTTCCATCAATGGGGAAAATGAATTATAACTTCTGTT
Organism: Picea engelmannii; assembly: GCA_009831015.1. Lineage (NCBI taxonomy): Eukaryota > Viridiplantae > Streptophyta > Pinopsida > Pinales > Pinaceae > Picea > Picea engelmannii. Next base: position 757,078 of record ML790883.1, on the reverse strand, counting down.
GACAAATCCATGATTATTTCCATATCTTCTATTTACACCATTCATGTTTCTTGCATATGTGTTCCTTTCATTGATTCTTCAATTAATTGCCTTATGTCCAAAATTTTTGCAAGTATAACTATGACCAAGAAAGAAATTGTAACATCCCGCTCTGGCGCGCTGACAAAACTTATTCTTTGAGGACACTTGCTCGCAAGTGATCTGGATTTTTATGATGATGAACCACTTAACCTTGATGATGATGCGTTATGATTTATGACAGGATGTTTTTACTACGTTGATGCAGACAGGTGCTGCTGACTCAGTTTCATT
>ML790883.1:712645-739608 GCA_009831015.1 Picea engelmannii | reverse complement strand
TCTGATCCTGTAGATAATATTACTCAATGTATTCTCTGAAACTCCTCCAATTTTCACTCCTTGAATCCTCCCCAAAAACAGGTTATAGAAAGAATGGTAGACTTTATTCAATTCTGGTCTATTCAGGAGAGTGAACTTGCACATAATTCCCCGTGCTAAAAAATTAACATCCGATTCTGAAACTTGCACACAAGAAACTACAGTCCGTAATATTTCCAATGAAATTTGTCCCACTTCATTTGGATTCTCGATGAAGACGTTATGACTGTTTTACCTAGAACACCTTTTTATTGACTAGCTTCAGGACTGGTTACAAACCCTATCTTCCATAGAGTGTATCTTCATAAATATAGAGAATCAAGAGATGAAATTTTTACCAGAGGTACCTTGATATGCCTTCTCAATACCATAGCAATTTCACCATCTGAATCGTTCTAGAAAAAACGTTATAGCAGAAATGGTAAGATGACCTGAAAATAACATACCTTACAACACATCACCAAACGACTTCATCCTCCCTTGAAATCTAGCCTTCTTTACTTCTTATTTCCTTTGAAATTTGACTTGTATCAAAATGAATGTCTAATGATGTTTATTTATACCATTTATGTCACTTCATTTTAACATTAGGGATGACCTGACACTTTCTTATTTTGTAATTCTGTTCTTTAATTATCTTCAGGGCCTACATGTACTTCCTTCTTCAATTCACTTTGTCATCTTCAAAAATTCATTTCTCCTCAACCATGAGGATCCACGTGACGTGCCACATACCATCGAAAACAACATGATGTATACTATCCATTAATGGGTGTTGTATATGCATGTGAATTGTCCTTCATGTCCAAATACCTTTATCGATCTTGCGGTCCAAAACCTTTGACTAGGGTTGACATCAATGACAACAACCAATCTTCAATAGTAGTTGTAAGACACATGAGGCTATCTACAAGCCTCTTATACAAAGTATAATCAATTTTTGTTCCTTCATGTTTACTTAGTTTTGTATCTATTGGAATTAGTGTACCTGTTGGCTTGCATTTGTTCATTTTGAACCTTTTCAAAATATATGTGGCATATTTTTGTTGACAAATAAAAATTCCTTTTGTAGATTGCTCAACTTCAATTCCCAAAGAATATTTCATAAGACCAAGAACAGTCATTTCAAATTCACATTGCATGGCTGCTTTGAAGTTATTCAACAAAAAATTTCATGTATAAATCATGTCGTCAACATAGAGACAAACTATCAAAGTATTACTTTTCTGGTATTTTTTGGTGTAAAGCGTGGGCTCATTGTTGGTCTTGTTGAACCCATTATTGAGAAAATAAGAATTAGTGTGATTGTACCAAGCTCTTGCAACTTGCTTCAAACCCTACAGTGATTTCCTCAATCTAGACACTTTGTACTCTTTACCTCTGATCTGGAATGTTGGTGGTTGATCCACATAAATTTCTTCCTCTAAAATGCCATTTAGAAAGGATGATTTAACATCCATTTGATATACTGGCCATTTGTTTTGTGTTGCAACTACCAAAATGTCTCTAACAGTATCCAAACATGCTACTAGAGCAATTTTTTTCCATAGTCAATAACGGTTTGTTAAGAAAACCATTTTTCTACATGTATTCCCTTGTTCTTCTCTACTTTTTCTTTCTCATTGAATTTTTTCTTATAAACCCATTTAACTCCAATGTCGGTTTTACCTGTAGGGAGATCTACAAGATCCCATGTGTAGTTTCTTTTAATTGCTTCAATTTCTTCGTTAATTGCATGAACCCATTTTTCTTCCTTGACTGCTTCTTCAAAATATATTGGTTGATAGGATAACAAAGAAAATTGTTCTTTTTGATCCATGCCATCATTCGTCTCATAAATATCTCTCAAGCTTCTTGTTTTCTGGTTCCTAAAATTTTCTATAGTGGGATCTGAATAATTACTAGAAGAAGAATACGAACTATGCTTTGTTTGTACTCCTTGGCCTTGTGCTTGCAATCTTGGAAGTTTTGGTGGAGAAGCTTGTTGTCCTGTAGCTTCCACATATTTATCTTCCTATATAGAAGGAATATGATCTACAACTATTTCATTTGTTTGGTTATCTTAATATTTATCTTCTTGGAATTTAGCATCTCTTCTTACTATAAACTTCTTTGTAACAAGATTGTACAACCTATATGCTTTAGACTATTCACTATATCCAATAAATATACATTTTTCACTTTTATCATCAAATTTTCTCCTCATCTCTTCACGAATATGAGCATAAGCCACACAACCAAGAACTTTAAAATGAGAAAGACTAGATTTCATACCACTCTAGGCTTCTTGAGGGACTTGACTTTTCACACTGCTAGTTGGTGAAAAATTCAAAATATAAATTGAGCATTTCAGTGCTTCACTCCAATATTCACTTGACAGATTTTTGGCCTTCAACATACTTCTAGCCATATTCATTATTGTCTGAGTGTCTGCAAATTTTCATTTTTGACTTTATCTGTGCCCTGATAGGTGGTTTCAAGAGTATCCCATGCCTATTTGGCATTATTTGTTGCTTCTTCTTTGGGGAAAATATATTCCTCTAACCCTTGTTGGATGAGACATAAGGCTTTGTTGTTATTTTTCCTAATTTCTATGACAACATTTCTTTTTTCATTTTTCAATGCTTGTAGATTAGTCAGATCTGGTTCTTTGAACTCGTTAACTACTGCTTCTTAACAATATTCGGACCGGAGGAAAATTTTCATCTTGATAGACCATACATAATAACTCTTGTCTATTAAAATTGTTCCTCGTGATAGTGTCATATTGTTGCTAGACACAGTGGATCTACTACTGGTAGTCAGTTCCCCCTTTCTGATTTAGATCTTGACTTTATCTTTCTTAAAAATCTGACAAAAGAACCTTTGTTTCTATTGAAACAAGGTTGCACCTTGCCTCAGAGGTCATGGAAACCAAACCTAGAATTTCTCTACACATAAGTATCAACCTGTTCATGCCCTGTTCACTCTTTGGGGGTGAATGAAAGCCTATTTGTGCCCTATACACCAGCGGGTAGTGACTAGGTCCAAAAAATCCATTTTTTTTGAAAATTTTCTTCCACAAATCTCTACACCAGTGCTGCCTTCAATGCTCTTCTTCATGTTTCAGCTTAACCGAGCTTGAAATTTCTCTACAACGTATAAATTTCTCTCCTATCTTTGAAAAGTTGTAATCTTTCTCTGATACCATGTTCAAGTTCAAGCAAAATCAAGCATTTGAATACATAACATACACACATAACAATGGAGTTGTTTAGCTCTTCTCCATATTCATATGAAAAAACTAAAAATGAAAATACATAAAACTAGAGATTTCTCTAGAAAACTCCATATTCTCACCTACCTAATAAATGCATATCCACCTATCTTATCTAGTGCATTTATAATGCCTATCAACTATCGACTTGGTTAAGTAAGTGGGAAGAATTACTCCATTTAACAAAAAAGAGGTTTCTCATTGGATAAAAGTGGGAGTTTTACATGGAGGTTGGGTTCTCATAGATTTGCTAAGAAAAAATGAAATACTTATGGCCATTTTGGCCCATACTGTCAACGAACTATGAAACAATAGGTCATAAGTCGTTGCATTTTAAAAGGCATTGAGGACCAACAACTACGAACTTTTTTTTTTGTATTGACGGTGAGATTCCCTATACCCAATGTTTTAAATTTTTCAAAACACCTTGAAATAATATAACGCTATGATTCCATTCAGTTGTTTCCATTGAATTAGCATTGTTAATGTGTTGTGAACCACCTAACACCTCAACATCTCAGTTTTAAGAGGGGGCCCTGGAATCCACGGTAAGTACTGTGGATTTTGTATTAAAGGTGCAGTGATACAATATGGTTGGGTTTTATAAATGAACAATTTTATACACCGTTATAAAGATTTTTTATTTATTAAATTATAAATAAAAAAATTGATATATTAATTTGATATATGATTAAATTTTAAAATTGAATTATAATCATTTTCATCATTTTTAAAATCCATAATAAACAAACCTTTACAAATAATTAAATTTCTTCTAAATACACTTTGTATCGATGAAGATATCATTTGAGTAGATTGGTTGAATCCCTGTGTAAGATTGAATTATTTCATTGTGTATATACATAAAAGGTTACAGGGTGAAATCATGAAGATGGGTGTCTATTTTGTTTGTTTTCTGAGAAAAAAAAACTATATTTTCACAAGTTCTTCAACTTCCGGTATACAAAAATATTTTTTTTATTTAGAATTTCGCTTTACAGTAAAAAAAAAGCTTGTGAAGAATTTGTTTTCTTTCTACTGACTATTTTTCAAATTATTTTTATTGATATTTGATATGTCAATTTGGCAATTGTTTCATAGTATGTTCCTTAAAAATGAAAGGAATGGTAATAAGTTATGTTTTCTCCCAACAATGTATATATTATTAAACTTTTGTTTTTGACAAACTAAATATATTGCAACAATCTACAAAGACTCTATTTTCTTATGACTATAATTTTGAATCTAACGGATGAATATTATAATTTAGAGAATTTTTTGAAGTTGACCAAGATGAAACAGTGGCATATTTCAAACACATGTTTTCCCCCCACCTTGTGTCTATCTTAATTTGTACTTAAAATTAAAATCTAAAAATACCCTTTTGACGAGAACAATTTAAGGATCGTGAATATAATTTGTTCAAGGCGTTGTTGAACATTTTTTCAAGGTGAAGGCGTTGTTGAACATAAAATTCTTGATATTATCTTTTAATAATTTTTGTGAGAATGAATTTTTTTTGAGGCTATTATGAAATGTTGATTTTGTTTAAATTTTTTACAAATAACTACACTCATGGGAAACAAAATTTTGTGCTAGACAAAATTTGATCACACTCGAGACGAAACTTGCCATAACGAACAAAGGAAGAGCATTATTGGAGAAAGAAACAAGATCGTGGAAATATTGAAGAAAGAAAAGACGATGATGTAAATAAAGATTTTCAACAAGAAGAAGTCCAACTAGGTATATGCATGTACACATATTGTCTATATTAAAAGTATAGAATCATTTATTTAAATTATTGTTTAAAATATAATTGATTGTTATTCGAATTTAATGTTTTTCAAAAAACATAAATAGATTTTCCTCATAACATCGATGAAGTCAATGAAACCGAAATTGAATTAGAAATTGAATTGCCTATTGGTATGTACACAAATCTCTAGATAATATAAGATGAACAATTGTATATATAGTTTAGTGAATTTATGTTTGGGTTTTGTTTTTTAATATAAACTTTAAATTGAAATATGCAGAAGAATATACCAACATCGATGATGAAAAATTAGAAAATGTTGATACTGACAATGGGAAGAAATAAGTTAATCATTATATTATATAAGATATCATGTTACGTATATGTATAATACTTTTCTCAAAGATGAATCAGTAACAGTACAAGATCGAATTTAACTTTGTCTAATAAAGTAAAGAAAGTTAAAAGAGGCTACATCATTATTGGGTATTCAAAACTAGACAAAAGATACAAAGGTGAAACATAATGTCTTTGACAATATGACTAGTTTATTAAAATCTTTTGGAAAATATCGAAAAAAATATGTTAATTGATGCAGGAGCATCGCCAACAACAAGCGAGCATGGGAAAAAAGCCATCGCATTTTTGGCACATGTTAAAATTGTTTGCAATATTTTGAAAGTTTGGATACACAGACTTTAAGTTAAGAAGGGTGTACTTCGATATTGTAAACAGATCTTGAGTGATTCTCTCTCATCTGTAAGGTGTAGAGGCATTTATGCATAGTTAATGAAAGTAGGTAGATTTAAATTCTAGATTAGACAGTTTTAGGAGCTGGAGGGAAAACCAAATATAGACACCCTCATCTTGTATCATTTGTAACATTACCAAGGAGATCATAGAGCATAGAGAAGAGTTGTAGCAGAGAGCTGTGAAGAAGAATCCATGTACAAAAGTTCTGAAATTAATATATATGAAGTTTTGATTCAGACTCATGGTGTTCTAATACTGTCTGTGTATACATGCTTAATGTTATGCTTATGGTTGTTTACTCTTTCTATTGTACATTTTTTTTTATGCTATGTATGTATGATTTCATGTTAAGTATTTGAAGTCTGAGAGAGCAAGGAAATGGGTTTCAATTGTTTCTTCTCTTGAGTAAAAGTTCCTGCAAGGAGTGCAGTGAAGCGTCCGCAAGGAGTGTGTTGACGGGTTCAGGGTTCATCTCTGAAAGCTCAGGAGGGAAACCGTCGTTCTCATTTTCCGTAGAAGTGAAAATCAGGCACAGAATCCATGCAAGGTGTGTGCAGGCTGGTTGGAATTTTAGAACTTATCAACCAAGGAGAGGATTGAAAGACTGTTGTTGCAAAGAGTTGCACAGAGTCAAAGGAACTCAAATACTTAGACAGATTTGAAGAAGTTACACAAGGAGTGCGTGAAGAAATCTCATAGGAGATTGAAGTTTGCGAAAGAAAGCTCAGGAGAGTTAGTGTCTTCAAGGTGTTTGAGGAGAAGAAGGTAACTTTAGCCATCGTGCATAGGATAGGTTCCAAAAGAGAGTCACAGGGTCAATTTAGAACCAGAGATCTTTGAAGAAGAAATTTGGACGGTCAGAATTCTCCAAAGAGAACTCCTGAAATAGCGAGAGTCGTAGGATCTATAAGAGATGCAAGGTGGATAAAGGGCCATTGATATTGACTTATTGGGATGTTAGATAATTGCGGCATTTCGGGGTTCGAAGGTTCGAAGTGCAAGCCAAAATCCTTGGCTGACGAAACCCCTGAAATGCGAAAAGGAGGTTTTCGTGTGTGGAGGTAAGGAGAAGCAAGTTTAAGTTTTCAGGACTTTAGAGTTCGGAGTTTTGGAAGTCTCGAGGGAGAGAGTTCGGGACACAGTAGGGTAGAATACCCGAAATCAGAAGTCACGACATAGGATTTCGGAATTTCGGGACTTCGGAGACTGGAAGGTGGAGAGGACATAGGGTTCAATCCTTAGCATATCAGACTCCCGGTACGCGAAGTCTGAAAGGATTTAAGGAGACGTAATTTCAACATTTCGGGATTCAGAGGTTCGAGAGCCCCAAGGACATAATAGAAGCACTTTTCGGTGGTTGAAATCCCAAAACTGCGAAGAGGAAGGGAAGACCGGAACATTTGCATTTCGGTAAATCAGAAGTCGGAATTTCAGGAATCCAGGGGTCAAGAGCAGAGTTGTCCGTCATCGCAACTCCCGATTTCATGAAAGTCGAAATTGACATAAGAAAAAGGCAAGTATTAGTATTTCGGGGTTTCGTAGGTCAAAGAGATAAGGCACTCGACCACGGGATTCACGAAATCATGAAATCCGGTATCCCAAAATAAAAGAGGAGTTTCCTCAAGGTTTGTTGTGGGTGTTGGTTTCCCGAAAGGGAAATAAAAGAGCCAATCGAGCTCTCAAGGGACGAAAAGAAAATATCCTGTGCGGATCCCAACTTGGGGGTCTGGAGAAGGGGGTCTGCGTCAGTTGTGGCATTAGAGCTTTATTTTGTCTATATATCTTAGGTAGAGTAAGCTAGGGAAAAGGAGTACTCTGATACACATCAGTTGTGGTATCAGAGCATAGAAAAATTTCTTTTCTTTCTGTAGCAGGGAAAAGAGGAATTTTACAACCATGCCGTCGAGAAGAAGAGATAGACAAACACTCAATCCACCAGAGGAAAGGGAAATGCCAAGAAGAAGGGGTAGGAAAATACCTGAGCCACCAGAGGCAAGAGAGATGTGTGAAATGCGTGCTAGGCTTGATGCCATGGAAATAACACAGAGGCGTGCAGTTGGTGCTGGAGATATCAATGAGTCTAAAAGTGAAGATGAAGCTGGACATGGAGGAGAAGAAGTTGCAGATGAAGATGCAGCAGAAGAATGCCTATTCAAGGTTGTTGCAAGGATAGGTGCTAGAGAAAAAATGGACATTCTAGTATATGTGGGAAACCTGGATGTTGAAGAGCTTCTAGACTGGATTAGAGCTCTGGAGAAATATTTTGACAATGAGGGTGTTGAGGAAGACAAGAAGGTTAAACATGTTGTCACAAGACTTAAAGGGCATGCAACATTATGGTGGGATGAACTGCAAGCTGACAGACGCTGCAAAGGAAAGCAAAAAATCAAGAGTTGGGATAGAATGGTTGCAAAAATGAAAGAAAAATTCATACCCAAGGATTATCAAATCACTCTATTTTGGAGGATGCAGAACTTGGGACAAAAGCTGATGTCAGTAAAGGATTACATTGAAGAATTATATAAGATAAACATTAGGGCAGGTCATCACGAAAGTGATGATGAATAGGTTGTCAGATATATGAATGGTCTGAGATATGACATCCAAGATGAGATGAGCATGATGACCATCTGAACGGTGGAAGATTCTTATCAGATGGCTCTGAAAGCTGAAGAGAAGCTGAGCCGAAAGCAGAGTCAAAGAGGCCGAGGTAGAAGCCAAGCCAGAGGAAAACTAGTTGCCCAAGACAGGAACCAGAAACCTAAAGAAGAATGGAAGAAACCTCAAAATCAAACTGAGAGAGGTGGAATATCACATAGAGGACCATATATTGATAACAACACTTTTCCTCACGCTAGAGGAAGAGGAAGAGGTGGAGGTGGAGTAGTAAAATGCTTCATGTGTGGAAAGAATGGACACAAGTCCTATGAATGTCCAGATAAGAAGAAAGAAGGAGGTGAAACTCACATTGCCGAAGCACAGGGATGGAATGTTGAGGTAGAAGATGCTGAAGGTGGAAGATCACTGATGAAGAGGAAAGTTCTCTTAACACCAGAGAAGGAGGTAGAAAATTCAGTCCAAAGGAACAAAAATATTTGGACTGCTTGCAAGACCAAAGACAGGGTATGCAAGGTCATCGTGGACAGTGGTAGCATAGACAATCTCATTTCTATGGAGATGGTAGAAAAGCTGGAGCTGGAGACTTTTGAACATCCAATCCCATACAGAGTTTCATGGCTACAAAAAAGACATCAGGTAAATGTCACTAAACAATGTTTAGTTGAGATTAAAATAAGAGGATATAAGGATAAAATACTATGTGTTGTCATTCCAATGGATGTTTGTCATCTATTGCTGGGTAGACCATATCAATATGACAGGAATGTGATTCATGATGGGAGAAAGAACACATACACCCTGGAGAAGAATGGAAGAACTCACATGTTGTTTCGAATTAAGGATAAAGAAGTGACAACAGAGGTAAGCAACATTGTACTTCTCATGAGTGGGAAGGAACTTCTTAAAGAGATTAATAAGAAGGAAGAAATATAATTCGTCGTGGTGAAGAAACCTCAGATTGTTTTAACCAGTACAAGGGTGGATGATTTACCAGAAGAAATCCAGAAGCTACTGAAAGAATTTGGTGATATAGTAGTGGATGCACTACCTCGTTCGTTGCCACCTATCAGGAGTATAAGTCATCACATCGATCTTATACCTAGAGCTAGTTTACCAAACAAAGCAACGTACAGATTGACGCCATAGGAGAATGAAGAGGTCAAGAGACAGGTCCAGGATTTAATGGACAAAGGATTGGTTAGAGAAAGATTGAGTCCATGCGTTGTTCCAACAGTGCTCAGTCGAAAGAAAGATGGAGGCTGGAGGATGTGTACAGACTCAAGAGCAATTAAAAAGATTACCATTAGATATAGATTTCCATTGCCAAGGATGGGTGATTTGATGGATTGTTTGAGTGGAGCCAAATTTTTTTGAAAAATTGATTTAAAAAGTGTATATCATCAAATTCGAATGAGAGAAGGTGATGAATGGAAGACAACATTCAAGACAAATGAAGGGCTGTATGAATGGCTTGTTATGCCATTTGGATTAACAAATGTGCCTAGTACTTTCATGAGGCTGATGGACGAAGTCCTGAAGGAATTCATTGGAACGTTCGTCATTATATATCTTAACGATATACTGATTTTCAGTAGGACAAAAACAGAGCACTTGAAGCATTTGGCTACAGTGATGAAGAAATTGCAGCAAGAGAAGTTGTTGATAAATATGAAGAAATCATCATTCATGAAAACCGAGCTCATTTATTTGGGATTTGTTATTTCTGCAAATAAGTTGAAAATGGATCCAGATAAAGTGGAGGTGATTAAGAATTGGCCATCGCCAAAGAGTATATTTGAAGTTAGAAGCTTTCATGGATTGACTAGTTTCTACAGGAAATTTATCAGAAATTTCAGTGGAATTAGTGCACCGATGATGGACACAGTGAAGAAAAGACATAAATCTTTTCATTGGACGGAAGAAGCAGAGAAAAGTTTCAATTTGTTGAAAAGGAAGATTACTGAACAACCGATTTTGGTGTTGCCAGATTTCAACAAGACATTTTAGGTCAAATGTGACACTAGTGGATTTGCAATTGAAGAGGTCTTGAGAAAAGATGACAGGTCAGTCGTCTACTTCAGTGAGAAGTTGAATGAGGGAAAGGTTAAGTACTCCACATATGACAAAGAGTTTTATGCATTCATACAAACACTGAAGAAGTGGAGGCACTATTTGGTTCCTAAAGAGTTTGTTTTATACAGTGATAATCATGCCTTACAATTCGTGACTTAGAATTTTACTTTTGTAATTAAACATATTTCTGGAACTGCTAACAAAGTGGTTGATGCTTTGAGCAGGAAATGTTTGCTGATGTAGGAATTTAGAGTCAAAACTTTAGGTTTTGATAACCTTAGGGACATGCACAGAGATGATCTAGATTTCAAAGAGGCATATGAAGCATCTGAGAATCGAATTCTCAGGGAAAGAAACCAATAGACCGAATATATGATCCAGGATGGATTATTATTCAGGGGATATCAGTTGTGTATTCCAAAATGCTCCATGAGGGAGAATCTGTTGAAATAAAAACACAGTGGAGGATTGGTCAGACATTTAGGTCATGATAAAACATTCTCTAAATTAAATAGCTCATATTTTTGGCCTGGGATGAGAACCGATGTCAAAAAATTTATGGATAGATGCAGAATTTGTCAGCACTCAAAGGGAAAAAGACAGAACACAAGGTTGTATCAGTCGTTACCCATACTAGAGAGACCATGGGATGCAGTGAGCATGGATTTTATATTAGGGTTGCCAAGGACACAAAGAGGGTTTGATTCAATCTTTGTGGTGGTATACATATTTTCTAAAATGGCACACTTTTTACCATGTCAAAAAACCAGTGACACGACTCATATCACGAACCTATTTTTCAAAGAAGTTGTCAGACTTCACGGCTTACCAAGAAGTATAGTTTTGGATCGAGACACCAAGTTTGTAGGACATTTCTGGAGGACTTTATGGAAGAAACTGGGGACAAGTTTGTCTTTTAGCTTAGCTTATCATCCTCAGATGGATGGGCAGACAGAAGTTGTAAACAGAAGATTGGGAGATTTGCTAAGGAGCCTAGTGACTGAACATCATAGTCAGTGGGATCACATTCTTCCACAGGCGGAATTTTCTTATAATGATTCGATCAATAGAAGCACAGGGCAGAGTCCATTTCAGATTGTTTATGGACTGCAACCAAGGGGAGTTTTTGAATTGAAAGATTCAGAACAGAATGAAACTAGAAGTGCTAGTGCAAAAGATTTTGCAGAGGAAATGAAGGAACTTCACAACCAAGTGAAGGAGCGATTACAGAATTCAAGCCAGGAGTATAAGCGTAGAGCAGATCAACACAGGAGACAACTTCAGTTCGAAGTTGGTGATTTGATTCTTGAACACTTGAAAAAGGAAAGGTTCTCAAGGGGAACATATAAAAAACTGAAAATGAAAAAGATTGGACCATGCAAGATCATAAGGAAATTTGGGGCAAATTCATATGAGATCGAATTACCCGATGGGGTCGGAATTTCACCGGTATTAAACATCTCAGTTTTGTACCCTTACAAAGATGAAGAAGACAATGGACACATAGAGGTTTAGTGGACTAAACAAATGCCAATAGCTGAAAAGCCACAGATGGAGAGTATACTTGACAAGAGAGTCAGCAAGAAGACCAGGAGAAAAGAGTATTTTGAATACTTAGTCAAGTGGAAGGGACATCCAGTTGAAGATGCCAGCTGGGAGAATGAAGAAGAAATTCAGAAGCATGGACAGATAGTGCAAGAGCTCATGAACAAGATTCCATGAAAATTTTCAAGCGAGGGAGTATGATGCAGAAGCATCGCCAGCAACAAGCGAGCATGGGAAAAACGCCATTGCATTTTGGGCACATGTTAAAATTGTTTGCAGTATTTTGAAAGTTTGGATATGCAGACTTTAATGTAATAGTAAAGAAGGGAGTACTTCGATATTGTAATATATCTTGAGCGATTCGCTCTCATATGTAAGGTCTAGAGGCATTTATGCATAGTTAATGAAAGTAGGTAGATTTAAATTCTAGATTAGACAATTTTAGGAGCTGGAGGGAAAACCAAATATATACACCCTCATCTTGTATCATTTGTAACATTACCAAGGAGATCATAGAGCATAGAGAAGAGTTGTAGCAGAGAGCTGTGTAGAAGAACCCATGTACAAAAGTTCTAAAATTAATATATATGAAGTTTTGATTCAGACTCATGGTGTTCTAATATTATCTGTGTATACATGATGAATGTTATGCTTATGGTTGTTTACTCTTTCTGTTGTACATTTTATTTTATGCTATGTATGTATGATTTCATGTTAATTATATGAAGTCTGAGAGAGTAAGGGAATGAGTTTCAATTGTTTCTCCTCTTCTGTAAAAGTTCCTGCAAGGAGTGTAGTGAAGTGTCCACAAGGAGTGCGTTGACGGGTTCAGGGTTCATCTTTGAAAGCTCAGGAGGGAGACCGTCATTCTCATTTTCTGTAGCAGTGCAAATTAGGCATAGAAGCTTGCAAGGTGTGCGTAGGCTGGTTGGAAGTTTGGAACTTATCAACCAAGAAGAGGATTGAAAGACTGATGTCGCAAAGAGTTGCACAAAGTCAAAGGAACTCAAATACTTAGATGCATTTGAAGAAGTGATGCAAGGAGTGCGTGCAGAAATCTCATAGGATATTGAAGTTGGAGAAAGAAAGCTCAGGAGAGTTAGAATCTTGAAGGTGTTTGTGGAGAAGAAGGGAAATTTAGCCATCGTGCAGAGGATAGGTTCTAGAAGAGAGTCATAGGGTCAATTTAGAACCAGAGATCTTTGAAGAAGAACTTTGGACGGTCAAAATTCTCCAAAGAGAACTCTCGAAATAGCGAGAGTCGTAGGATCTACAAAATATGCAAGGCGGATAAGGGGTTGTTGATCTTTACTTATTGGGATGTCATATCATTTCAGCATTTCGAGGTTCGAAGGTCCGAAGTGCAAGTCAAAATCCTTGGCTGAAAAAACCCATGAAACGCGAAAAAGGAGGTTTTCGTGTGTGGAGGTAAGGAGAAGCAAGTTTAAGTTTTCGGGACTTCAGAGTTCAGAGTTTCAGAAGTCTCGAGGGAGAGAGTTCAGGACACAGCAGGGGAGAACCCCCGAAATCAGAAGTCGCGATATAGGATTTCGGTGTTTCGGGACGTCAGAGACCGGAAGGTGGAGAGGACATAGGGTTCGATCCTTAGCATATCAGACTCCCGGTATGTAAAGTCCGAAAGGATTTAAGGAGACGTAATTTCGGCATTTCAGGATTCGGAGGTTCAAGATCCCCGAGGACATAGTGAAAGCTCTTTTTGGTGGTTGAAATCCCGAAACTATGAAGAGGAAGGGAAGACTAGAACATTTGCATTTCGGTAAATCAGAAGTCAGAATTTAGGGACTCTAGGGGTCGAGAGCAGAGTTGAGCGTCATCGCAACTCTCAATTTCATGAAAGATGAAAAGCCGAAATTGACATCAGAAAAAGTAAAGTATTAGTATTTCAGGGTTTTGGAGGTCGAAAATATAAGGCGCTCGACCACGGGATTCACGAAATCGCGAAATCCGGTATCCCAAAATAAAAGAGGAGTTTCCTCAAGGTTTATTGTGGGTGTTGGTTTCTCGAAAGGGAAATAAAAGAGCCAATCGAGCTCCCAGGGGCCGAAAAGAAAAGATCCTGTGCGGATCCCAACCTACAGGTCTAGAGAAGGGGGTCTGCATCATTAGTGTTGCACGTAGAGTCATACAAACAACAAATGTTTCATCTAGCAATATAAAAGATTGTTTGACACAACACATGGAAAATGAGCTGGGAACCTCAAGAAAAACATTGTACAAACATAGAAAATTTCGATTGCAAATAGATGCAAATGATGAACTTTCTTTTTGGAAAGTTATTTATAGACAACCCTACAAAGATAGTCTTGCATAAAATGTTAAAGAATCGGTCTATAATTGTTGGTTGAAAAAATATCATGTTTCACCACATGCAAGGGATGTGTTGTGATGAATAATATCACGAAAACAATATGAAGAGAATCCAAAACATATATTTCCAATGACACAAACAAAATCGCTCAATAAGTTCAAAGAATAGAACAAAGAAGTTAAAATGTCCATCAATAAATTTGTGCAACAAAGACCATGGTTTCTTAGACCCGTCACTGTTCGTGACACTTGTTGTTGTCGTTATCATGTGAAGTTTGAGTTATATTATAATACTTTTCTTGATTTTGGTAAAACTTTATGACCAAGTTCACCTCCTCCTTCCACGTTCTATGCTTATATATCTGAAATTCTATTTGAAAGAGAAGGTGTTGAATTATTTAACCAAAAACAATGTGTTGGTGGAAAGAAATGTGATCGTTGTGGAAATATAAGTTTGTTTCACTGAAAGTATCATATTGATATGAATTGTCAATTATCTTCTAATGTAACAGTCAATTGGAAGAGATATGAATATATCAGCAACATGGCTCCACATTCTTCAAATGTTATTTCCAAAAGGATTGATTTGAAAGTAGATGAAATATGTGTAAGAGATATTTTGAAGAAGTTTGAGGAATAAATTTATAAATACACCAAGCATTCACATAGAGATTGATGGAAAGAACTACAATTCAATCAATCTCATGAAGTGTTTCCACCAAGGAAAATTTTGTTTATAGTTGATTTTGCACAGAATTACGCATTCGCTGCACAAAAATAAATATATAGTGAATATTATCATTATGATCAAATCACTATATTTTTCCACATTCTATATAGACATTTTCAATGGATTATTGATAACATAGAAAGATACAATGACAATCATAATTTTATTAAAGATTATCACTTTTATATAATTGATGATTGAGCACACGATACCCATTATGTAAAACATTGTTTTGATAAATTTTATAATTAATTGAAAGAACGTGGGATCGGATTCAATCGACATTGGATATGGTTACATGGATGTGTGGTTCAGTTCAAATATTTACGATCATTCTATCGGTTATGTCGTCTTCATAAGAAATAAAACATTACACATTGTTGAATTTTTTTTTAGACTAGTCATGGAAAAGGAGAGCATGACGGTGCAGGGGCATGTGTAAAACTAGCACCTCGAAGGTATCATATGAACTTGTAAAGTTGTTGAATGGTGAAAACTTGTGGTAAGCCATGAAAATAATCTATCAAGAGATGTGCACAGGTTTGTATATATACATGTTGCACATGTAGACAAGATATTTTTATTCATGTGTTCAAATTTATATGATATTCAATCATTTTCTTGGTAGATTTCAAGTTAACAAGTTCTTGTCTTGTGCAGGTTTTTTTGGTATGTTGGAATCCAAGATTTAAATAGATCAATCCCATATGAAGTCGATACAATACATGGGACACGAAAAGTGAATTTAGTTAAAACAAAATGCTATCAAAATGTGTTTGCATTTGATAGAAGAAATGATTCTTGTTTTTGTTCAGTTTGTATAGAGGACACATGTTCCATGGAGATTTGTGAAAATTAAAATGTGGAATATGTTAAATCTTGGAGACATACTGAACTTAATATAAAAGGGAAAATGCCACTTGAAATCTCAGAGCAAATGGAATCAAATGAAACTATAGTGTCAGTTGATGGTGATAGAGTCTCTAATCTTGTTAGAGAATGTAATTTTTATGTTTAAATATTTAAACAACTTGTAGATGTACTTGTAAGTTGGATATATAAAATTTATATATATAGTAGATTCAAGTTTAATGGCACGTGCATGTGTGATAATCTAACACAAACTATTTGTTGGAACATATCGAATTATTTGCAGGAGATGTCTTTGTCGTGGTTTCACCTGTAGACAACACTGAAAATGTGAAATATTATTTGATGTGATGCATAGAACAAAAGATGAGGTTATTAGAAGATTTTTATGATAACAATTTTATATATGAAAGAGGATCCATCGTATTGAAATACTATATTTTCAAGAAACCCATCAAACCGATATTCATGTTCACTTTCAAGACTATCAGTCAGATGTCATAAGTTGTCAATATAGTCATTTGGTATCTACAGTGCACATAAATTTAATATAAGTTCAATAAAGAAAAAAAAAAAGTTAGAAAATGGAAAATGTCCAAAGCCGATCATGAACTAATAATGAAAGATGGCATACCATTAAGATTTCTTTAAACAAGTGACATGTACATTCTAGAATTTTATATTTTTCATTGAAAGTACACGTATTTATGAATATATAGGATTCTAGAATCATTTGGTTTAGTTTACTTTCATGGTCCATTCAAATAAGGAACTATATTTTTGATGAATTATAAAGTTTACCAAGTCTTATTTACAATTTGAGGGAAGAACCTATAGAATTTATAGGGAACCTAAAATGACCTATACTTTGGGTGATTATACTAATCCTAGACATTATCCATCATATACATGTAAATCCTTTGATGCATAACCAATTTACTACATAAAGTATTTGCGTTAAATATTTCCAATGATTGAAATGTTTTTTCATATGAAGAGGAAAACTTCATCTCAAAACTAGGAACCGTTTCAATGTCATTATAAGGGACTATTGATGGCTTAGAAAAACTTTAACTAAATGTAGTACTTTTAATAAAATCATCCCCCTCTCTATTAATATCTCTAGGAATAATATAATTCTACAAATAAAAAATAACACCATCTACTAAGACATGGTTTGCTTCATTTAGATTTTCATTTTTTAATTGAATTTGGAGTATATTGAGAATTCAATGTAGTGTATGATTAACATCCTAATTAAAACTTTTAAAGACGTCTTTAAAAGTATCAATTTTAATTATGAAGTTGTGAATTTTGATTCCAAAAGTGTTGATATATTAAATTGCTACAATGTGCAATGAGATTTCAATATCGTGAAGCAAATCAATCAAAATTGAAATCATGAGCAACTTGAAAAATGTGTATGATGAACCCAACACTAATATTCTACACATTAAACATAGTTTTAATTAAGTTTGATTGAAAAAACTTAAGTTGAAAAAGAATTTGATTTTGTGACCTGATAACAAAAAATAAAAAATAACACCATCTACTAAGGCTTGGTTTGTTGCATTTAGATTTTCATTTTTTTAATTGAATTTGGAGTATATTGAGAATTCAAGGTAGTGTATGATTAACATCCTAAATCAAAATTTTAAGGACATCCTAAAAAGTATCAATTTTAATTATGAAATTGTGAATTTTGATTCCAAAAGTGTTGATATATTAAATTAATTTGTAATGTGCATTTAGATTTTAATATCTTGAAGATAATCAAACAAAATTGAAATTATGAGCTACTTGAAAAATGTGTATGATGTTACCTAACACACATTAAATATATTGTTCATTAAGTTTGATTGAAAAAACTTAAGTTGAAAAAGAATGTGATTTGTGACATGATAACAAAGTTGGAAGTTTACTCAATGTAGACCTTCTATTGTGGATGGTGCGTTGTTATCCCTACAAATTTATGAATAGAAAGTTATTCAGTGATATTGAACAACACTCACAGGTGTCATATTAATGGAACTAGTGAATACTTCCAATGTGCAGAGGGTCGATAATGTATCAAGCCTTTTCTTCCATTTTCGGTACATAAAGAATTTATATCAATATAAATTTTAATGAAAATCGCTTACTTATATTAAAGTGTACTTTAATTTTACATATTAAAAAAAGTTAGATGATGTTATTATTTGTTATTATTTCACATTTTTATTTCAAAGTGTATTTTTATTTCAGATTTTCTTGAATGAATATATTGAAATATTGAAAAGAAACCAAGGATGAACATGACCATTTTAGTGTTGGATTGTCATTTCATTATGAATTTTCAATAAAGAAACCAAGGATGAACATAGCCATTTTAGTACTGGTCTATCATTTTATTGTGAATTTTTAGTTTTAAGTTCAAGGTTTTTAATAAGTTTTGGATTGATAGGATTCTATGCCCTATCAAAATAAGGGAGGGGCCTAGATTGATGTGATGATCAATATGCTTAAATTTACAAAATCATGCCCTGTCAAAATAAGGGAGGGGCCTAGATTGATGCGATGATCAATATGCTTAAATTTACAAAATCATGCCCTATCAAAATAAGGTAGGGGCCTAGATTGATGTGATGATCAATATTCTTAAATTTACAAAAGCATTGTTACAATCAATTGATTATCACTTTGATTATCACTTGAATGGAATGGAATAAAATCCATATCACCCAATGAAAACTCTGCAATTGTCAATGCTCACAACTATCAAATATTTATATCTACAACCCTTCACACTATAAACCCTATGAACCCTTCAACTTATAAAAATCTCTACAAATAGTGAAAATAGAACAAAAACTATAATTTGATGATATGTTTGACTATTCAACCATATTTGAAAATCAAACAAAATTGAAATTATAAGTTGTAATTGATTATCACTTTGATTATCACTTGAATGGAATGGAATAAAATCCATATCACCCAATGAAAACTTGGCCTTTGTCAATGCTCACAACTATCAATTATTTAAATATCTACAACCCTTCAACCCTATAAACCCTATGAACCCTTCAACTTATAAAAATATCTACAAATAGAACATAAACTATAATTTGATGATTTGTGTTCAACTATTTTCAAACATATTTGAAAATCAAACAAAATCGAAATTATAAGTTGTAGAAACTATAATTTGATGATTTGTTTGACTATTTTCAACCATATTTGCAAATCAAACAAAATTGAAATTATAAGTTGTAGAAAATATAATTTGATGATATGTTTGACTATTCAACCATATTTACAAATCAAACAAAATTGAAATTATAAGCTGACAATAAAACAAAATTTATCCGTTCACCATCATAAACAATATAAGAGAAATCAAAGATGAAACAATACATTGATATTTTGAGTTCCATGTATATATATATATATAATGAAAATTTGCATAGTTACACCGCTAAATACATAAGTTCCACAACCATTTTAGGATAATAACAAAAACTAAGAGGCAATTAAAACATTTAAATCCAAAATTATGGACTCTAAGTCGTCGCTTTAAGATAGATCACTCCATACCTACAAAAGAAAACATTTGTCGAATTTAAAATTTAAAATTTAAAATTAAAATATATCTACAAATTTAAAATAAAATGTACACATACAATTTTAGATAAATAAAACAAGTTGTGATTAAAACAAAATTGACATACATACCAAAAGAGTTAAGTTCCATCTTCCAACATGCTCATTTTCCACCAATTATAATGTAAACACCCGTAACAATAAAAACAATAAAAATAAAAACCAATAACACATATTAGCATATATACTTTATTAGCAAATATTTTAAAGATATTTAACTAAATATTAAATAAGCAATAAGAAATAATAACATACCCAGCCAGAGTTTCACAGATTTAAGATTATCTCTCTCTCTTTATTATAATTTTTTGGCATTTTTTAAAACCAAACTTACATGACGAAGTTCCAAAACTTCCAAAATAGTTACTCTTCATATTAAACATATATGGTATAAACAATTTAAAATCTTATCTAGCAAATTTTTAAAGAGAAAAATTGTGTTCTTGGTAACCAATTTTAGTGTTCAGAGTTAGATAATACCCTGAAAATAAATTTAGTTGTGTATGCAGAAAGTTCACAAATCTCCATATTAATCCATTATTGCAGTAAAAAACTTATCTCCTTGTGGATAAAGTCTTAGATCCTTCAGGTGAAGTTCTCATGCCAGGTGACCTTATTTACTCAGCAGTAAAATACTTATCTCCTCTTCTACAGTGGAATAGATGTTCTCATATAATCAAATTCCCTCAAAAGCCCTTTCAAATTAAAGGACTCACAAATCTCCATATTAAGTCATTATAAAAGTTCAAAAATCTCCATATTAAAAACCATTCTTCCATAAAATACTTATCTCATCTTTCTGCGGTGGAATAAATGTTCTCATATAATCTTTCATGTACATGCATAAAACACAAATATGGACATATATCAAGTCATTCTTCAAAAACCATTTAAATCTTTCATATTTCTACATGGGATGTATTCATATCACATATAATAAAATGTTCTTTGAAATATTCCTTCGTCGTGATCTAAACATACGTGAGATCATGCACATACATAGCTTGTTTGTAAATCTACAAATGTTGGCTTTTGTGGTTAGTAAGCAATTAGTTAAGAGTTTGACAATACCCCAAGAAGGAACTCACTTCGTTCTATGTAGAAAATGCAAATCTCCATAATACGCCATTCTTGGACAAGAAGGCAAGGAATGCAATCGAAGAAAATTTAGAAACTTCCCATTTTCTGATGTGGGATAGAGTCTGTTATCAAATAATCAAATGCTCAAGTTCAAAATTAGGTCTTCATCACGATCTAAACATGAATAAGATTGAATGTTCCATTTTAGAAGAAGATAAGCTTATATAGCAGTTCTATATATTTCAAAATAAATGATCAAAGCATTGAAAATTTAAATATACACTAGTTGAGTAACCCTTCTATGAAAATGAAAGGCTAAACTAAAAATTTGATCAAGCAAAACTTTGAAAAAAGTAAAAAAATAAGCATATTCAACAAAAATAAGCTTGAACAATAAAATGCCCAACATAAAAACAAATTAAAACTCACTAATGTGCAATGTACATACATTTAAGAATCATCATGAATAGACACATCCTTCTCAGGTATGGATGCATCCTCCTCAATGTCAATATCTCGTACTCTCTTCTCCACATTCTGTTCAAGAACACTCTCAAGCACTCTCTTCTCCACATTGCCCTATAACACATTTCAAATTTGTACATTTGAAAATTAAATTTAAATGATTTTAACGTATTAAATTGTAGTTTTAAATTTTGAAACATGTAATACATGTGATGTGTCAATCTGAATATCAATAAATTATACCCACCATACCCTAAGATTCAATAAATTATATATATTTTTAATACATTTTTCTTTTAAATTAATAATTTAAATGACATTGCAATTTTCATATATAACTAGTTTTTTTTTTCAACATGTAATGATACTTGTGAACTCCCACCCTCTTCAAACACTCCCATTGAGAATTAGGACAAGCCTTCCTAATTAGTAGGAGATGGAATAGGGATCTGTGAAAAACACAACTAAGAACTAAATCTAGGATTCAATGTGTTCACATTCATACAAAAACATAAATTTCATGTTGTTGATTATTCAAAAGATTGGAGATTGGAAAACTAAATTTCTCATATGTGGATATTAGATAGCACATACCTGATTCAACCCATCCAAATTTAAACTCATGGAATCTAGTCCCCTATTTACTAGATATTTATTTAACATAAAACCAAACTGCAATTAACGATGATAACAACTCAATTATTTCAAAAGATACAATGATATGCATCTTTATTTACAACTACAAGAAACCTATCCTTGAATGCATAAAAAATTTACTAACTATAACACATACCAATCCGATGTTTGGTTCATCATTCTGAATTAACACCTTCCAACCATTATGAAATTTTTTTGCATACTCCTTAAGATCTTCTATTGACATGGCATCTATGTCATCATCTGTTTTGTAAACAAAATTTTCTCGAGAATTGTCTTCCGCTCTTTGACGGTTCAAAACAACATCAACACCATAAAAAATTGATTCCAAATTTTCCCTGATTTCATTCCTAGCCTCCTTGCCAACATATGATGTAGCTTGCAACTCTGAATGTGAGGAAAATTCCCATGTTGGACGAGATACTAAAGGTTGTGAAGGGATCTACAATGTTGCATTTCAATATGCTCATTTTCGATCATATGTACGTCCTTTACCAACCCCATAATAATTGGATGGTAGGCTAGTATAATCTGTTGGAAAATCTTTAACAGATAGTGCATGTTTGTATACTTGTCATTGATGGCAAGTACAATAGTGAAGATGGCATGAATACAGAAAGTATGAAATAGATGGGCATTATGAGAAGACGTTGCAGGAAGGGTTTGTAGCGTTTGGTCATAACGGATTCTATATGTTGTAATGCATCATCGCTTCAACTAACGAAATCTTTCAAAGCTATTACTGTCGTGTTTGGCACTCATGGTTGTTGGGTGAAGGGCTTGACCCAACGTTCAATGGTCTCTGATTCAATTATCAAGAGATCATGCTGAAGTTTCGGGTTGGAATGATGTCTCTGGAGGGGACATGGGTTGTGCCAGATACTCGGAAAGGACTTGTTCATGTAGCTAGGGGAGATGAGGGTTTGTTGCACTTTCAATGGCTTAATTGAACAAGTAATGTGTTAGAATTTGATCAAATTGTATTTCCAGATGAAGCTATAATTGAAAAGGTCCAGGAAACCCCCGAGCGAGTGTACATCTTGAAATTCAAGGAGGATGATCGCAAATTATTTTTCTGGATGCAGGTTCCCGATGATCGTCAGATCAAGTATTGATCAAGACTATTGATTTGGACTTTTGACTCCATTTCGGAGTTTTGCAACTCGTGACTTGGAGTGATAAGAACCTCTACCGCCGAAATCGCGAGATGCGAAATCACGATTTATTCCCAACCATCAGATCAAGATGTGTTATGGACCGTTGATTAGAGCTCCATCTCGGAGCTTCGCCTATCACGACCTGGAGTGACGAGAACCTCTACCACCGAAATCGCGAGATGCGAAATCGCGATTTATTCCCAATCGTCATATCAAAGTGTGTTCTGGATCGTTGTTCTAAACTTCATTTCGGAGTTTCTCTTATCGCAACTTAGAGTGACAAGGAACTTCATCGAAGGAATTGCGAGATGCGAATTAACGATGAGATCTAGACCATAGATTCATCGAGATCATGGACCATTGATATCAGCTCCATCTCGGGGTTTCAGGGATCGCGACTTAGAGAATCGAGATGCCTCATCTCCAGACTCACGAAATGCGAATTTGTAAAAAACACCTTATGCATAAGCGCTTGGTCATGGCCTTGATCATATAGAGGAAGGAGCTATCGCAGAAAAGCTCTGTATCGGATTTTCAGAGATCACGATATGAAGTGTCGAGACACTTGGCCACAGTAATGTCGAAATACCGAAACCCGATTTAAAGGCAAGATTAGTAACCCCATCCAACAGAGTAGATAAGCTGGAATATGATCGGAGGGCGACTGTTCTCTCTCACGATTAATTTATCAGTTATGAATCTGTTAGCAAAACAGACTCATGATTGTCGATCGGTTGGCGTTTCAGTTGCTCGGACGATTGTTTTTCTTTTGCCCAAGAAGATGCGAAGGAGAACAACCATGGGGGTGCACATAAAAGAAAAAGATACAAATAGTGCAGGGTTGGTTGTTTTCGGGACGAAAAATGAATTAAACTATAAGAAAGGAAAAATCACAGAATGCGGGGTGTGAGACTGAGAATATGCGCAGTGTGAGACTGAAAATATGTGCAGTATGAGACTGAAAAATGTGCATAGTGTGATATAAAACTCAGAGGAGAGTAACAGATGAAGAACATACTTGAAACAGAGAAGAATGATAGAACAAGTTGAAGCAGAGCAGAATGAAAGAACAAGTTGATGCAGAGATTTGCAAAACAAACAAAGGAAGAGAAGAATTTCAAAACAGTCAGAAGAAGACCGGATTTACAGAACAGAGAAGAGGTGGTAAGAATCGATTTATCTGTGTAGTTGGTTGTTTATTTATTTATTTATATTCAAGGGTGCTAGGGAGGAATTTTGTCCTCAGAGGTTCAAGTGGGAGCTTGAACGCAGGGAGTTGTAGCTTCCATCTGGTTGCAGCTAGAGAAACCAGGGTGGCAGGGTGGTGCAAGGGAGAACAAGTGTTCTCTGTTATACAGGTTGGAGCATGTGTAATTGGAAGTTGGTGTTTCCATCCAGTTGGTGCTGGAACATTAGGGGAGTTGGTTCTTCCTTCTAGTGGGTGATAGAGAAAAAAGAGAGTCAGTGCTCTCAAACAAGTTGCAGTTTCTAAAACAGAGGTAGCAGCCTCACATTGAGTTGGAGCTCAATTATAAATGATGTACAAAACTTAAAAGACTGCCTATCATTTCAAAGAACAAGAGGTTTTCTCCCTTTATGGGTTTCCTCGTGAAAATATGTCTCTGTGTATACCTTATGTGTGACTGATGCTCTTTACTTTTACTGTCCATATGTTGTATAATGTTGATGATCATTTGAAGAAAGATTAATAATGTTTTAATAGACTTAAAATTTTTTAAGCACAATAACAACTGATTCACCCCCCCCCTCTCAGTTGTTTTAGTAATTTCAACAATTGGTATCAGAGCAGGTTCCTTTTATTCAAAGGTAGATCTGTAAGCTTAAACATGACAAGTTATGAAGGGACTTCAGCCTCTAAGCCTCCTCTGTTTGATGGAACAAATTTTGCCTTCTGGAAGATTAGAATGAGAAAATACTTAATGGCCTTGGGTGCTGATGTTTGGGATGTAGTAGAGACCGGATATACAAAGCCTATTGTGCTAGCCTCCAAGGACGATAAGTTAGAGATTAGTTTTAATGATAAGGTAATGAATTCTATCTTGAATGGACTTGCTAAAGCTGAATTTGTAAAGGTGATGCATCTTGAAATTGCCAAAGCAATGTGGGATAAACTAATTAGCAGATATGAAGGAAATGAGAAAGTAAAAGATGTCAAACTTCAAACATACAAATTGAAATTTGAACAAATAAAGATGAATGAAGATGAAATAGTTAGCAAGTATTTTTTAAGAGTTGAAGAACTTGTGAATACCATGAAGGGTCTTGGTGAGAAGTTTAACGATTCACTCTTAGTTCAGAAGATTTTAAGATCTCTGCCTGATAAATTTAATCCAAAAGTCTCTACAATAGAAGAATTAAGTGATCTTAAAACTCTGTCCATTGATCAACTCCTAGGAACTCTAACTACATATGAAATGAGAATTAACAAAGATAAATCTAGTACTAGAGAAGCATCTTTTAAAGAAGACAAGAATAATGATTCAGAATTAGATGATATTGGGGAAAAATTTGTGAGAAGGTTAAAGAAAGGATCATGAAAATATCAAGACAAGTTGCCCTTCAAATGCTTTAATTGTGGTAATATAGGTCATTTTGCATCTAAGTGTCCACATCAGAAAAAGGACTAGAACTCTGATGATGAAAAGAAGTACAAATACAAGAAATATAATAAGAAGAAAAGTTTGGCTGCAAATAATGACAATTCCTCAGAAGACACCGATAGTGACTCTTCTTGCGAAAATAAGGCAAATGACTTCATGATTATGGCCAAAGAGGATTATGATAATAAAATCATAGGCAGTGATGATAATGATGAAGAAGTTGTGGTTGATATGGAAGGAGAACTGATCAGTGCATTGGAAGAAATTGACAGACTCAGAATTAAGAACAGAAAGCAAAAACAATTGTTGATACAGTTCGAGAAAGAAAGTAAAAAACCTAATGAAGACTTTTCTCTGTTGAAAGTGGAATTAGAAGAGGAAAAGAAAATAGAAGACATACTGAAACAACAATTGTCAGAGAAGAAAGTCAGGTGTGAAGACTTAGAAGAAGAGATAGTAAAAACCAGAAAAGAAATGGAGAAGTTTGTCAAATCCTCAAACATTGACAACAATCACTATGCAGAAACAAAGAAGTAAAATCAGCCACCAAGAAGGAATGAAATAAAAAACACCAGAACCGAATTTGTAGATCAGAAAGATTATCGGCATGAAAGAAATCGACCTCCTCAAAGAAGATAGATTTTTTCAAGGTACAAAGATTTTTTCTATGGTTATTGTTTTTTTTGCTCTAATTTTGGTCACAAATCTATAAACTGTTCTTTAAGATTTAGATATGAACAATCAAGATATTCAATGAATAACTATCTTCCACAACAAAGATTGAGACAGCCAAGCAACAAACAATCACAGATTATAAATCATGTGATGACTAGGAGAAGGACACAGGTGAAACACAACAATAGTTATGATCATAAAAATCGTTATGATCTATTATTCAGTGAACCAGAATGTTACAATTGTCATAATTATGGACATAAAACTGCAAACTGTCTCTTAAGGAAATACAATCCAAACTTGAACCCCACTGCTGAAAAAGTCAAGGTTTGCAAGAAGAAAGCAGATGACAAGTGTGGACTAGTATTATCAGCCCAAAAACAAAAGAATCCCTAGTATATTGACAGTGGATGTTCCAAACATATGATTGGAGACAAAGTAAGTTCTAACTTTAAGTGAAAACAAATCAAGGAATGTAACTTTTGGAAATGATGCACCAGGAAAAATAAAAGGTAAAGGAATAGTAAGCCTGAGTAATGGCAAAGGAAAATCTCAAGATGTGTTGTTTGTAGATGGTATGAAACATAATCTACTAAGTGTCAGTCAAGTTTGTGACAAAGGATGTGAAGTTGTTTTTACTTCTAAAGACTGTAAAATAAAGGCTTTGAGTTCAGGACAACTAATTGCAAAAGGG
>ML790883.1:699803-711857 GCA_009831015.1 Picea engelmannii | reverse complement strand
TATTGGCAAATATGATGACAGGGTTGATGAAGGTATCTTCTTGGGTTATGCTACAAATAGTAAAGGGTACAGATGCTACAATAAGATATTGCATAAACTAGTTGATTGTATAGATATAAAAGTTGATGAAGAAATCCCAGTCAGAAATGTAAGCAGTGCTGAACCAAGAATAAAAGATATAGTTGAAGATGAAGATGAACATGTCCAAGGATCAGAAAAGGAAGAATCTGAATCAGATGAAGATACGAATACTCAGACTGACACAAATCAGTAGAAAGAAGCAAAATCGCCTCTCATAATTATTAGAAAGAATCATCCTGAAAATTAGATAATTGGGGATATAAATAAAGGAGTTCAGACAAGAAGGAAATCGATTAAAGACTCAGAACAAACTCATGTTGCCTTTTTATCTATGACTGAACCTAAAATTTTTGAGGAAGCTAGCTAGGATGATGATTGGATTAGAGAAATGAATGAAGAGCTTGATCAAATTGAAAAGAAAAATACTTGGGAGCTTGTCCCTAGACCTGAAGATAAAAATATAATAGGTTCCAAATGGGTGTTCAAGAATAAAATGAATGAAAACGGACAAGTTGTTAGAAATAAAGACAGATTGGTTTGTAAAGGATATGCACAAGTTGAAGGTCAGGACTTTGATGAAACCTTTGCACCAGTGGCAAGATTGGAAGCCATCAGAATGTTTCTTGCCTATTCATGTCATAAAAACTTTAAAGTTTATCAGATGGATGTTAAGTCAACATTTCTTAATGGAGATCTATAGGAAGAAATATATATGGAGCAACCTGAAGGATTCTCATTGACAGATAATCCTAATTATGTTTGTAAACTGAATAAGGCCTTATATGGACTAAAATAAGCACCACGAGCCTAGTATTATAGACTAGACAAAGTTTTACAAGAAAAAGGGTTCAAGAAAGGCACTGTTGACAATAACCTTTACATTAAGTTTGAAGGTGATAATTTACTAGTTGTTTTAGTTTATGTAGATGATATTATTTTTGGCTGTACTAATGAATCATCTGTACAGTGGTTTGCTAACTCTATGCAAACAGAATTCGAAATGTCCATGATAGGAGAACTGCCATATTTTCTTGGCTTATAAGTAAAACAAAGTTCTGCAGGAATATTTATTTCTCAAGAAAAATATTTGAAAGAGATGTTGAAGAAATTTCAGATGGAAGATTCCTCTCCAGTTAGCACACCTATGGTGGTTGGTTGCAAGCTGAGTAAAGATGATATATCACATGATGTTGATCAAAGGACATATCGCTCTATGATAGGCAGTCTTTTGTACATCACATCATCATGTCCTAATATAATGCAAGCTATTCGAATGGTAGGTCATTATTAGTCTGCTCCTAAAAAAATTCATTTGGTAGCTGTCAAAAGAATATTTAAATACTTGAAGGGAACAATGCCTTATGGTCTGTGGTATCCCAAAAATCAGAATTTCCAGTTAACTGCTTATTCAGATGTAGATTGGGCAAACTGTGTTGATGAGAGAAAAAGCACCAGTGGAGGAGCATTCTTTCTGGGTGACTCATTAATTGCATGGCTTAGTAAAAAGAAAGGATCCATTTCATTATCCACTACAGAGGCAGAATACATTGCTGTTGCTACTTGCTGCACACAAATTTTATGGATGATACAAACTCTTGCATATCTGAAGATAACTTACACTGATCCCATTCCAATTCACTGTGATAACACCATTGCCATTAGTGTCTCCAAGAATCCTATTCTTCATTCCAAGACTAAGCATATTCCAATAAAGTACCATTTTCTCAGAGAAAAAGTTACAAACAGAATTGTTCAACTGAATTATATACCTTCTACAGAACAGATTGTAGATATATTTACAAAACCATTAGCAACAACCCCTTTTGGATATCTTCGTCAAAAGTCAGGGGTTATAATTTCTCGTGTCTAATCTGTTCACTTGGTCAGGGGGAGTACTTATTGAATATCTGGTGTATTTCCAAGATGATCATAGTTGACAGGGGGAGTATGTTTTGCAACAGATCAGGCGGAGCATATTTCTTCTTTGACATTGATGTCAAAGGGGAAGAAAAGATTTCGGGTGGAGAGTCTGAATGCATGTGGGTGCTTGAAGTTTCCATCAATGCCAAAGGGGGAGAATGTTGGCAAATATTTAACAGACAGCGCATGCGTGTATACTTGTCATTGATGGCAAGTACAAAAATGAAGATGGCATGAGTACATAAAGTATGAAATAGATGATCATTATGAGAAGACGCTGCAGGAAGGGTTTGTAGGGTTTGGTCATAACGGATTCTAGAGGATATTCCGAATGCATGTGGGTGCTTGAAGTTTCCATCAATGCCAAAGGGGGAGAATGTTGGCAAATCTTTAATAGAAAACGCATGCTTGTATACTTGTCATTGATGGCAAGTACAACAGTGAATATGGCATGAGTACAGAAAGTATGAAATAGATGGGCATTATGAGAAGATGTTGCAGGAAGGGTTTGTAGGTTTTGGTCATAACAGATTCTATATGTTGTAATGCATCATCCCTTCAACTAACGAAAGATTTCAAATCTATTACTATCATGTTCGATGCTCATGGTTGTTGGGTGAAGGGCTTGAACCAATGTTCAATGGTCTCCGATTCAATTATCAGGAGATCATGCTGAAGTTTCGGGCTGGAATGATGTCTCTAGAGGGGACATGAGTTGTGCCAGATACTTGGAAAGGACTTGTTCGTGTAGCTAGGGGAGATGAGGGTTTGTTGCACTTTCAATGGCTTAATCGAACAAGTAATGTGGTAGAAGTTGATCAAATTGTATTTCTAGATGAAGCTATATTTGAAAAGGTCCAGGAAACCCCCGAGCGAGTGTACATATTGAAATTCAAAGAGGATGATCGCAAATTCTTTTTTTGGATGCAGGTTCCCAATGATCGTCAGATCAGGTATTGATCGGGACTGTTGATCTGGACCGTTGACTCCATTTCAAAGTTTCATGACTCGCGACGTGGAGTGACAAGAACCTCTACCGCCGAAATCACGAGATGTGAAATCATGATTTATTCCCAACCGTCAGATCAAGGTGTGTTCTGGACCGTTGATCAGAGCTCCATCTTGGAGCTTCACCTATCGTGACTTGGAGTGACAAGAACCTCTACCACCGAAATCGCAAGATGAAAAATTGTGATTTATTCCCAACCGTCAGATCAAATTGTGTCCTAGACCGTTGATCTAAAATTCATTTTGGAGTTTCTCTTATCGCAACTTGGAGTGACAAGGACCTTCATTGAAGGAATTGTGAGATGTGAATTCATGATGAGATCTGGACCGTAGATTCATCGAGATCGTGGACCATTGATATCAGCTCCATCTTGGGGTTTCGGGGATCGTGACTTGGAGAGTCGAGATGCCTCATCTCCAGACTCACGAAATGTGAATTTGCGAAAAACACTTTATGCATAAGCGCTTGGTCATGGCCTTGATCATATAAAGGAAGGAGCTATCGCGAAAAATATTTGTATCAGAGTTTCGGAGATCGCGATATGAAGTGTCAAGACACTTGGCCACAAGAATGCCGAAATGTCGAAACCTGATTTAAAGGCAAGATTAATAACTCCATCCAACGGAGCAGATAAGCTTGAATATGATCGGAGGGCTACTGTTCTCTCTCACAATTAATTTATCAGTTACGAATCTGTTAGCGAAACAAACTCATGATTGTTCATCGGTTGGCATTTTAGTTGCTCGGACGGTTGTTTTTCTTTTGCCCAAGGAGATGCGAAGGGGAACGACCATGGGGGTGTGCATAAAAGAAAAATATATAGACAGTGCGGGGTTGGTTGTTTTCGGAACGAAAAATGAATTAAACTATAAGAAAGAGAAAATCACAGAATGTGGGGTGTGAGACTGAGAATATGCGCAGTGTGAGACTGAAAATATGCGCAGTATGAGATTGAAAAATGTGCACAGTGTGATATAAAACTCAGAGAAGAGTAACAGATGAAGAAAATACTTGAAACATAGAAGAATGACAAAACAAGTTGAAACAGAGAAGAATGAAAGAACAAGTTGAAGTAGAGATTTGCATAACAGACAAAGGAAGAGAAGAATTGCAGAACAGTCAGAAGAAGACCAGATTTACAGAACAGAGAAGAGGTGGTAATAATCGATTTATATATGTAGTTGGTTGTTTATTTATATTCAAGGGTGGTTGGGAGGTGCTAGGGAGGACTATTGTCTTCAGAGGTTCAAGTGGGAGCTTGAACACAGGGAGTTGTAGCTTCCATATGATTGTAGCCAGAGAAACCAGGGTGGCAAGGTGGTGCAAGGGAGAACAAGTGTTCTCTGTTGTACAGGTTGGATCATGTGTAACTGGAAGTTGGCGCTTCCATCCAGTTGGTGCTGGAACATTAGGGGAGTTGGTGCTTCCTTCTAGTGGGTGCTAGAGAATCAAGAGAGTCGGTGCTCTCAAACAAGTTGTAGCTTGTAAAACAGAGGTAGCAAACTCACATTGAGTTGGTGCTCAATTATAAATGATATACAAAACTTAAAATACTGCCTATCATTTCGAAGAAGAAGAGGTTTTCTCCCTTTATGGGTTTCCTCGTAAAAATCTATCTCTGTGTATACCTTATGTGTGACTAATGCTTTTTACTTTTACTGTCCATATGTTGTATAATGTTGATGATCACTTGAAGAAAGATTAAGAATGTTTTAATAGACTTAAAATTGTTTAAGCACAATAACAATTGATCCCCCCCCCCTCTCAGTTGTCTTAGTAATTTCAACATAATCAGGGTGCATGCCCATGAAAAAATCTACATAAAAGTGTCTAGAAAAGTAATGTAGAAGCTCATCATTCCACGACAACTTCCCATATGCTGCCAAAAATCTATTATAAAGATGTCCTGCTATGTTGGGGTGCTTAAAATATTGCACCTTAAACATCTTTCGCTTTGGCCCCTCTTTGAAATTGAACATAAAAATTGTAATATTCCAGATATAAAAAAGTATGCATAATATAAATAAATAGCTAGAAATGGCAGACAAATAACAATATAACCAAAACAACAACACAATAATACGAAAATGATACCAGAATAAAACCAGAAAGAACACTTTGATTACTGAGACCAATGTTCAGTTTCCTCTTGAGGGGGAACCTCCAACATACTATATATCTATTACAATAATATCCAAGACAAAAGTTCTCATACCCTCGATTCCTATTTATACAAAATATGTCTATCAAAATAACCATCTAGAGGAATATTCTTCTAGAAGCGAAAGCTTCTATTAGGTCTTCTTACATTGGAATTATTATTCCTTATTGCTAGGCCTTATTAATATTGACCTTTATTACATGGAAATATATTATTCTACGTACGTGAGGGGTTAGGTCCCTAACATGTCCTCCCCCTTAAAAATGGCCTTGTCCTCAAGGCTTGAGCTGAGGAAATTGTTGCAGAATTGTAGTTGGTTCCCAAGTGGCATCTGTCGGAGTTGTATCTTTCCACTAGACTAACAGTTCCTTGATGGTTTGATGATGGAGATGACGCTCACGTTGGTCCAAATATGTTTGTGGTTGTAGCCAAATGGAGCCTTCTTCGTCCAACTCGGGAAGGTTGGTTTGAGTTTGACACTTAATTCTATTTACCTTCTTTAAGCAGGAAACATGAAAAATAGGATGGAGCTTAGAATGACTGGGAAAAGATAATTGATAGGCCACCTGTCTCACACGCTTGAGAACGGTATAAGGACCATGATATTTGGGTGTCAGTTTCTGACAAGGGTCATCCTTGAGGGAATTTTTCTTGTAAGGTTGCAGTCGAAGAAACACCTAATCCCCTTCTACAAATTGACGTTCAGAGCGACCTTGATCTTCGTGTTTCTTCATGCGATTATAGGCCATGACCAAATTCTCTTTGAGGATATAGAGAATAGCCTCTCGAACTATAAGTGTTTGGTCAACCGCCTAGACCTTCGAGACACCTGAGAAATATGAGAGAACTGAAGGTGGATTTTGTCCATATATCGCTTCAAAAGGAGTCATGTGGGTAGCTATATGGTATGAAGTGTTGTACCACCATTCAACTAGTGGTAACCATTGAGCCCACTGATTTTTCCTTTCCGATGAAAAATGACTGAAATATGTTTCCAAACACTTGTTGACAATTTTAGTTGGACCATTAGTCTGGGGATGATAAGTTGTGCTGAGATGCAATTGGGTGCCTTGTAGCTTGAACAGTTCTTGCCAAAAATTGTTGGTGAAAGTTGGGTCACGATCATAAACAATATAATGTGGCATGCCATGAAGCTTGAAGATTTTATCCATGAAAATTTTATCCACAATGGATGTTGTAAATGGGTGTTTAAGAGAACAAAAATGAGCATACCTAGAAAGATGATAAACTACCACCATGATGACTGATTTATGCCTAATTTAGGTAATCCTACAATAAAATCCACAGAGATATCCTGCCAAATAGCAGGTGGAATTGGAAGTGGTTGTAGTGTGCTAGGAGATTTGACTATTTCTCCCTTGTTGCATTGACACACATCGCATTCAACCAGACAATTACAAACATCATGTGTCATACCATCCCAGAAAAAAAGAGCATTTGACCCGGTCATAGGTTTTGGTAAACCCGAAGTTCCCAGCTATGGGTGTAGCATGAATCTCAGAAAGTACCATGGATTTAAGTTTTGACTATTTACTTAAACACAAATGACCTTTGTATCGAATCTCAGCATTGAGCTAAGAGTACACTGGGGAAAATGGAGAATTGGATTGCAATTGTTGTATCAGATGCGAACTTTTAGGATCATGTAGCCATTCCTAGAGAACAACTTGGAGCTAATCTGGTACAATGAAGGAGAGAAAAAAAATGGACCCTTCATCTTCATATTTTATGGAAAGTGCATTAGCGACCACATTGTATTTTCATTTTTTGTAAATGATGTCATAATCATATCCAAAGAGCTTAGTCACCCATTTGTGTTTCTCTGGGGAGGAAAGGTGTTCTTTCAGAAAATAATTGAGGCTTTGATGACCTATCTTAATTTGGAAGCTTTTCCCCGATAGATAAGGGTGTCAAATATCCACAACATGCAAAATAACCAACATCTCCTTTTCATAGATTAATTTTCCCAAATTATCCTCAAACATTTGTTTGTTGGTAAAGAACAAAGGCCGACTCTCTTGCATAAGGACAACACAAACTCCTTTCCCAGAAGCATCCCATTCGAGGACAAAGGTCTTTGTGAAATTAGGAAGGGAAAGGAATAGAGTGGTGCACATGGACATATTCAAGGTTTGAAAATCTTGAGTAGCTGCTCGAGTCCAAGTGAAAGAATTCTTTTTAAGGAGTGCAATGAGAGGTGCTGCAATATTTCCATAATTATTAACAAATTTTCGATAATAACCTGTTAAACCCAGAAATCCAGGAAAGCTTTTGAGAGTCTTTGGGTGAGGCAAATCTTTCATAGCTTCAATATTTTTAGGATTGACCTTGACGCCATCCTTGCCAACAAGAAGACCCAAGTACTCGACTTTCGAGGCGCCAACACAACATTTAGATTGTTTGAGGAAAATTTGGTGTTGAGAGAGGAGATGGAGAACTCGATCCACATGAGAAATATGGGATGTCCATGTTTTACTATAGATGAGGATATCATCAAAGAAAACTAAGAAAAAATGACGGAGAAAAGGATGGAAGACATGAATCATGAGGCTTTGGAAAGTGGAGGGAGAATTACACAGGTGAAAGGGCATGACCAAAAACTCATAGTGGCACTCATGAGTTATAAATGTAGTCTTAGGAATGTTTGCCTCT
This sequence comes from Picea engelmannii, assembly GCA_009831015.1. Taxonomy (NCBI): domain Eukaryota; kingdom Viridiplantae; phylum Streptophyta; class Pinopsida; order Pinales; family Pinaceae; genus Picea; species Picea engelmannii. The sequence continues at coordinate 704,013 of ML790883.1, read as the reverse complement.
TTCATACAGATCTGGTGGTAGCTAGAAGAAATATCGAGTTTAGTAAAGAATTGGGCGACACTCAATACATCCCAGAGGTCATCAATGACAGGGATGGGGAATTTGTCTTTAATGGTGAGTTTGTTGAGGGCTCAAAATTCAACACACATGCTCCAAGAACCTTCTTTCTTAAGGACCATGACTGTAGGAGAAGAGTAGGGACTCGTAGTAGGGTGGATAACACCTGGGTTGAGCAGTTCTTGCACAATTTTCTCAATTTCATTTTTTTAGGAAAAGGGGTGACGATAGGGATGAATATTGGGAGGAAGGTTTCCTGGGACAAGGGGAATGGAATGATCATGAAAACCATGGGAAGGAGGGATTCCCTGGGGAGTGGAAAAATCTACTTGATGTTTAGAGAGGATGGATTGAATTTCATGTGGCACAAAGGGTGTCTCAGTTTCTTGCATGGAGTGGAGTTGGGAAATAATGCCCGAATGACCTTTTTTGAGCATCTTTTCCATGCGATGGGAACTAATGATCTCCGGGGAACCAACAACGATGCCTTGGAACTTATATGGTTGTCCCTCCTAGTCAAATTGCATGGTCAATTCCTTAAAATCCATGAGAATGAGACCCAAAGTCCTTAGTCATTCTACACCCAACACAATGTCACAACTACCCATGTCAATAGAAAACATATGATATTCCAGGTGGTATTCACCAATTTAGAGACACACATTGTCACAATGCCCTCCACATTTCATGGACCTGCCATTAACAATCATGATTTGAAAATTATTGACTGCTCGGATATAGCAATTAGTTTCTCCGGAAATGTGACGATGAATAAAATTATGGGTGCTTCCACTATCAACAAGAATGATGACCTTTGTATGCTTGATGTAACCAATTATCTTGAGGGTTTGGGGAGCAAAGAATCCATTGAGATCATTTAGGGAAATGACTAGTTCTACTTCAGGAGGGTCTGGGGGAGGGTTTATGTTAATGGGTTCAGGTGACATGGACACAAGGGGAGCCTCAAAATCCTCTTCTGAAACATCCTCCGAGATGGCCATAAAAAGATTTTGTTCCTTACACTTGTGTCCCGAAAAATATTTTATATCACAATTATAACAAAGGCCTTTGAGTTGAAATTCAACCATTTTGGCCTTGGTCAATTTTTGGATATTTAGTGGAGTAGAAGGAGTGGGAGTTATATGTTTAGTGTGAGGAATAAAGGAGGGTTTTCATTTTTGAGAAGAGACAACTTCTTGTGCTTCCTTAGATATTTTAGTAGTGTCCACCCAACTCTGACGTTGAGCCATGAAGAAATGGGCACAGATCTCATCCTTGAGGCCATTGATAAAACATTCTCCAAAAAAACCATCAAACATGCCCTCTATACGAAAATCCAGTCGCTCAAAAGAAACTATCAAGTCTTCCATTGTGCCAGATTGTTTCAACTTTGTCAAATGGCCTAAATGGTTGGTGTTAGTGTCAAAGCACTCATAAAGATCTGTCACAAAGTGTTTCCAAGCCACAAACCCTTGGCAGACATTTTTTCTCCATTTCCACCATTGCCAACTTTCTTGATCTAGATGGAGAACACCATACCAGAGTTTGGCCAACTCATCCGAAATGCCATACAAAGAGAAATAATGTTCCATTTGATTTACTGAGCTAGTGGGATCTGAGCCATCAAATTTGGTCACATCCACACGTGAAAGGTGTAGGTCACATTGAACATGTTGGGGTTGAAAATTATGGGAATGAGAGGAAGTTTCACCATCGGTATGCAAAGGTGGGTCAGATAATTAAAGATTTGTAGGGATATGCATCTTGGCGCAGATCATCTTATTGAATGATTCAAGTTGCGTAGTCATGTCTTGTTTTAGGTCTTGTTTGAGTTCTATGATTGAGGCAATGATTGAGGAAGCTATGGAGGAATGCATTTTTTGATTGATGGAGACAATATTGGCACTCAGTTGTCGCACTTATTGTTGGGTTTCTATGAAATTAGAGTGCAAGGTATTGAAGCGAGCTTCCAAGTCTTGGATATGGGTATGGGACATGATGACAAGGGAACACGAAAAGGGGCGGGTCAGAACACACAAAAAATGGGTTATGGGTGAAGTGTATCACAATGATCAAGGCAACGAGTTAAAACCAATGGGGTAAAACCCAAATAAGGGTGTTGGAAGGGGATTGGGTCCACAAAAAAAAAATGTTGAAAAATTCTAGGTATGACTTTGATAAGGGAGAAGAGAGAAATCCAATGGAATAGGTATCAAATAATGATGCCAACAAGATTCTATTTGTTTTTTTTTTTTACTTCTACAGAGTTATACTCTGATCTGAAGAATACTGCAGTGATGAAATGCCTGTTGATACTGAGAGGGGGTTGAATCAGTATCAAGTACAATTTAAAACCTTTTTCAACTTATACTTAAACCATTCAACTATATACAATGATCAATGAACAATAGTATAAGAGTTACACCAATACACCACAATACACCATGCACAATATATGAGAAATAATCAATAGTTATTGTTCAAGGGAAGTAATCACTTCCAAAGGTAGCTACAGCTTCCAAATGTAAAAGGATAGATAAACCTACAAAAGGAAGATACAATCCTCCAATATCAAGAGAGAGTTAAACTCTCCATCCTTTCCCCTTCCTTCCACCCAAGAATATATGAGAGATAATAAAACTTTACATTAAGTCATCACCATCAACCAATCATCACATAGAACCTGATAATGCTTCCTGAGACTTCTTCAATTTCTGCAATTCTTCAATTCTTGGAGTACTCTGATCCTTTATATAATATTACTCAATGTGTTCTCTAAAACTCCTCCAATTTTCACTCCTTGAATCCTCCCCAAAAAGAGGTTATAGAAAGAATGGTAGACTTTATTCAATTTTGGTCTATTCAGGAGAGTGAAATTGCATAGAATGCCCCACGCTCAATAATTATCCGATTCTGAAACTCCCACACAAGAAACTAAAGTCCATACTATTTTCAATGAAATTTGTCCCACTTCATTTGGATTCTTGATAAAGAAGTTATGACTGTTTTACCCGGAACACCTGTTTATTGACTAGCTTCAGGACTGGTCACAAACCCTATCTTCCACAGAGTGTATCTCCATAATTATAGCGAATAAAGAAATGAAATTTTTACCATAGGTACCTTGATATTTCTTCTCAATACCATAGCGATTTCACCATATGAATTGTTCTAGAAAACAAGTTATAGAAAAAATGGTAAGATGACCTGAAAATAACATACCTTAGAACACATCACCAAAAGACTTCATCCTCCCTTGAAATCCAGCCTTCTTTTCTTCTTCTTTCCTCTTAAATTTGACTTGTATCAAATGAATGTATAATGATGTTTATTTATACCATTTATTTCACTTCCTTTTAACATTAGGGCTGTCCTGACACTTTCTTATTTTGTAATTCTTTTCTTTAATTATCTTCAGGGCTTACATGTACTTCCTTCTTCAATTCACTTTGTCATATTCAAAAATTCATTTCTCCTCAACCATGAGGATCCACTTGACATGCCACATACCATTAGAAACAACATTATGTATACTATCCATCCATGGGTGTTTTATTTGCATGTGCATTTTCCTTCATGTCCAACAACCTTCATCAATCTTGGGGTCCAAAACCCATGACTAGGGTTGACATCAATGACAACAACCAATCTTCCAACAATCTCCCCCTTTGTCATTGATGGAAACACTCATGCTCCCCCTATCATAATGATCCCAATTTCTCTCCCCCTTTGACATCAATGGCAAAGGGTATGTCTTCTCCCCTTGAGTTTAATGGAAAAAGGTAACCTTCTTCTTTGGGGCTGCTCCCCCTAAACATCTGGCACTCAATAATACTTCATCCTTATTTTTGGTATTTGGGACTTTTTCTTCCTTGGAATCATTTTGTGTGGCTTTTGTCTTCTCTCTTTTCTTCATGTCTAGGATGTATATGTTGTTCTATCTTCTTGTTGCAGTTGCAACCAATTTTCCTGAGTTATTTTCTCTGCTTTTAAATTTTCGGGAGTCAAATGTAAGAGTGTATCCTTGATCACATATTTTGCTGACACTGAGGAGATTATGCTTCAAATATTCAACCAATAGGAATTTTCCTGCTTTTACATTTTCACTTCCAAGCTTTACAATTCCTTTTCCAAGTATTTTGGTAGATGAGTC
>ML790883.1:637862-697572 GCA_009831015.1 Picea engelmannii | reverse complement strand
TACACCATGCACAATATATGAGAAATAATCAATAGTTGTTGTTCAAGGGAAGTAATGACTTCCAAAGGTAGCTACAGCTTCCAAATGTAAAGGGAGGGATAAACCTCCAAGAGGAAGATACAATCCTCCAATATCAAGAGAGAGTTGAACTCTCCATTATTGCCCTTCCTTCCACCCAAGAATATATGAGAGATAATAAAACTTTACATTAAGTCATCACCATCAACCAATCATCACATAGAACCTGGTAATGCTTCCTGAGACTTCTTCAATTTCTGCAATTCTTCAATTCTTGGAGTACCTTGATCCTATAGATAATATTACTCAATGTATTCTCTAAAACTCCTCCAATTTTCACTCCTTGAATCCTCCCCAAAAAGAGGTTATAGAAAGAATGGTAGACTTTATTCAATTTTGGTCTATTCAGGAGAGTGAACTTGCACATAATGCCCCACGCTCAATAATTAAAATCTGATTCTGAAACTTGCGCACAAGAAACTACATTCCGTACGCTTTCCTATTAAATTTTTCCCACTTCATTTGTATTCTCGATGAAGAAGTTATGATTGTTTTACCCGGAACACCTGTTTATTGACTAGCTTCAAGACTGGTAAAAAACCCTACCTTTTACAGAGTGTATCTCCATAATTATAGCGAATCAAGAGATAAAAATTTTACTAGAGGTACCTTGATATGTCTTCTCAATACCATAGCAATTTCACCATCTGAATTGTTCTATAAAAAATTCATAGCAAAAGTGGTAAGATGACCAGAAAATAACATACCTTAGAACACATCACCAAAAGACTTCATCCTCCCTTGAAATATGGCCTTCTTTTCTTCTTATTTCCTCTGAAATTATACTTGTATCAAATGAATATATAATGATGTTTATTTATACCATTTATGTCACTTCCTTTTAACATGAGAGCCGACCTGACACTTTTTTATTTTGTAATTCTTTTCTTTAATTATCTTCAGGGCCTACATGTACTTCCTTCTTCAATTCACTTTGTCATCTTCAAAAATTCATTTATCCTCAACCATGAGGATCCACTTGATGTGCCACATACTACTAGAAACAACATGATGTATACTATCCATCCATGGGTGTTGTATCTGCATGTGCATTTTCCTTCATGTCCAAATACCTTCATCAATCTTGCGGTCCAAAACCCATGAGTAGGGTTGACATCAATTACAACAACCAATCTTCCAACAATGCCCAAATGCTTAACACGAAGAAATGTGTAGTAATTTCACAACTCAAATGCATGAGACACAGTCGTGCAACAATATATATTGTGTGTTCTGTTTTTGTTTCCTTCCCAAGGGTTAGGTATTCAAGAGTCCTACAGACAAGGGTTTTACCTGTGTTATAGCTCTTTGATATATGTGTGGGGTCAAACAATAGTACTCGGCCCAATATCTCAGGCCAACAACTAAGGAGGCTAGACCGTGCCCTTAGCCATACTACCCGACTACCCAGGTACTAGAGAGTATATTTCCGACTGTTTTTCTCGGTGGCACTATAACAGTCAGGTGGCCTATCGGTTTATCTATGGAGGGCTTTAGGAGCTCTAGGTCGATCTGTATACAAGTGTTTTTTGATGCGCTACCACTCTAAGGGGTACCAACATGGGTGAAAGGGTGAAAAAAATATGGGTGCTTAAGTACCTCTTGTATTTCATTCATGTATGAATCCCTGACTACGGGTTTATGCGTGTAATGACAAATCTTTGTAGCTTAAAGATGTCGGAATACGTCTCTATCCTGAAAAAAAATTTAACCCACAATTTTCGGTCGAGGAAGGTGCTCTGACACCACTTGTAATATTCAAGATATAAAAAAGTATGCAGAACAAAAATAAATAGCTAGAAATGGCAGATGAACAACAATATAACCAAAACAACACCACAATAATACAAAAATGATACCAGAATAAAACCAGAAAGAGCACTTTGATTACTGAGAGCAATGGTCACTTGCCTCTTTGAGGGGGAAACCTCCAACAGAGTAGAGCTCTATTACAATAATATCCAAGACAAAATTTCTCATACCCTCAACTCCTATTTATACTAAATATGTTTATCAAAAGAACCATCTAGAGGAATATCCTTCTAGAAGTGGAAGCTTCTATTGGGTCTTCTTACATTGGACTTATTCTTCCTTATTGCTAACACTTATTAATATTCACATTTATTATAGGGAAATATATTATTCTACCTATGTGAGGGGTCAGGTCCCTAACAAAAATCACATCTTCTTTTGAAACTCTACTTTTTACTACTTCTCATTTATCAGGGCCTATCACCTCTGACTTTTGTCTCCTCATCAAATCGATAAAACTATCAGTTGTTGGCCTTAACTTTTGATATGCATCCATAAAGTTTTGCAATGAATGAAAAAAAATATTCAATCTTTGTTTTCTCTCTCAAAGGATATCCAAGCTCCTTAAATCATTTTACATCCCACTTTTAACACTTGAGCATCATTCTAGGGTCATTGCTTCAGCAAACCCTTCCCAAGGAAGCTCATCACCAACATCTGAGGGATAGGTGGACGTAGGCGTGTAATATTCTTTTTCTGGATAATGCCTCATGAATCCACCTTCACCCTCTTCACCAACATTGGAATATTCATGATACCCACACTCTCTTTCATTATCTTCCCTCACATTAAGCATATCCTCTACACATACATATTTGAAAGTAATTACAACATTTAACAAAAACATAATTTAACATAAAAATTAAAACAAAAAAAACCATATATAAAACATATATATATATATAGTCCCCGAGGTGTAGGATAGTCGGTAATAGAGTGTGTTGTTAAGGTGCTCTGTGATGTTAAGTCACTTGTTCGAAACTCGTGGGGACAAAAAATCCATCCATGTCAAGAGTTGGTGTGGCTTAGGCCGGGTGCGATCCCCGGGTAATTTTGACGGCTTAGATGCTCCTGAGTCATAGTTTCTTAGCCATAGGTTAGTCCCACATGTCATAAAAAACACACACACACACACACACACACACACACACACACACATATATATATATACACAAAAATACAAAAAAAAATAAAAAATTACCAAACATATTTTCTTGTCGTGATGTATTCACTACATTCTCTCATGTTGGAGTATTAATGTGAAACCTATCTAAGAAAGATGCATCCATATAACTATTTTGAGCACATTCTTGGGATGATCTATTCAAATATTTATTTGATAATCTCCTCCTCTAACTAGATTTTCGTTGGTCACTCAGAGTCTCAGTCAAAGAAGGGGTTCCTCTTCTTCCTTCATTAGATAGCCTAGAGCATTTGCGAGGTATTTTTGGAGACTCTTGTCTTGACATCTCGCCTCGATATATATCCTTTGAAAATTCATGAATATGAAAGTTCATAAGTTATACAAATATAAAATGGAAATATAATTTATAAAGCAACTTGAAGGCATTTAAGCATTTATAAGAACTTCAAAGCATCAAAGACATATATTGTAAAAACAAGACAACTATATTTTTTACTATGATGCTATATATAACGAACATGAAAATAATTAAATATAAAAAAATGTAACATGCAGAAGATAATCTATACCTCTGTAAATTGTAGAAGGTAATTTTTAAGATAATCTATGTGTAACATGTTAAAATTTAAGGGAAAAAAATATAGTTAGCTAAAAAATAAATATTTGTTTTAATTTCTAAACATTAGCTGCTTGTATGTTACAATCAACAAGACATTAGAACTTCTGATCCATAATATGGTAGCCTAAAAACAATCACTGACAAAACATTTACTTAGATGAAACAAGAAACAATATTACCTGATATTTTGTTGTTATCCTCTTAGATATATGCTCAAAAAAAGTGTCAAGGGATCATTGATCAAACCATCGAGTTATATCTCATCATGACACTTGCATAAAATTTCCAAGAAGTATTCATATGGCCTTATCATTACGGTTCATCCATCTGGTCTTCTCAAGCGCTGATGTAGGTTCTGTTTCTATTGCCATTATCAAATTATGCAATCATTTTCTTTTGAGTTGGAATGCAGCCTTCATATTCCATTCAAAATAGTTGTACGGTGTGAGTATTATAACCAGACTTAATTGAAGAAGTTGTATTGTCTCCATCCCTGCTATTGATTATGAAAAGATCTTGAAAACCTAGATCGTGGAATCTGAGATATGACAGACGGTTCTATGGCAGCTATAGATATGATAAAACAACTATATATCCTAAAATATGATGTGGGTTTTGAATATTTTTTGTGAGCATGGGAATCCCTATGTTATACGTCTCTGGTCAGAATTTCAGCCCAACCGAGAACATGGATTTTGAGATATGGCTATTTTACTGCAGTAAACTAATTTTCTAGAGGGCAGACTGAATCGTCGCACCCTAGAGAAGGATAAAGTGCAACGATTGTTAAAAAATTAATCGTCGCACCATGGTGAAGAGTACAGTGCGATGATGTCACACCTTGGTTGTGTATACGCTGCGACGATTCTTGAATTTTGTTTTCTTAAGTGTGAATGCTACCATCACACCTTAAGAATGAATAGACTACGTTGATTCCAATTTTCACACCTTTCGATAGGGATAGGCTATGATGATGGTGGAAACTAGGTTTACTCAATAATTAAATCATATTTTCCTCTTCTATGTCTTGTATGGGTTTCTCCAAGAAGCTCGGTTATGATACCATGTCAATGTTTCATGGAAACCTGCACAGGAGACCTAGCTAAAGCATACACAAACAAATCTTATCAAGAAAATGAAGAGAGATATAATATGGAGAATGAGAATCAATGTGTATTATGATATGTTCAATGAGTGAGTGATATTCACTCATATAGGCAATGAAATCCTATAATAGGAATGCATGCATAATAGTGATGGTCTCAAATTAGAAAGTCTAAAATAGAACTAGTTCGTTAACTCCCACTTAACTAGTGTGTCGAAAATATAAATTTATGCAAAAACATTCTGCCATGTCCCTGTATAGGGACAAGCCCGAATTCATCCATGTCCATGTATCGGCCCAAATTCGACTCTATCAATGTACATAGATAGGCTTAATTTTTGAACATGTCCTTGTACATTGACAAGGCCAAATTCGGCCATGTCCACCTCCTAAAACACAAAACATGTATATAAATGAAATTTTAATTAATTGGGGAATAAGTTAAGAACTACCTGAAACCTGAACACCAAAATATTTAAATATGAAAAAAATGTAATATGCAGAAGATAATCTATATCTTTGTAACTTGTAGAAGGTTATTTTTAAGATAATCTATGTGTAACATGTTAAAATTTAAGGAAAAAAATATAGCTAGCTAAAATAAAATATTTATTTTAAAATTTCTAAACATTAGCTACTTGTATGTTACAATCAACAAGACATTAAAAGTTATGATCCATAGTACGGTAGCATAAAAACAATAACTGACAAAACATTTACTTATCTAAAACAAGAAATTAAGAGACTATGTCAGTTTCCAAATTTGAAACAAGTTGCACACTAAGAAGCATCCGGGTAATGCTAGAGAGGAAATTTGTTATTTAATTGTGCTTGGGACTACTCTTTCAAAATACATGTTATTGGCACAAGAGATAGAGGAATGTAAAGGGAAATACAAGTAGCTAAATACTATTAAGGGGATATTGCAGTAGAGAGTGTTTCAAGTCCATCTGTTTTTGAAGACTAAGATTTAGCCTCCACTTCACCAAGACATCTTCCTTGGGAAATATTTTTTAAACATAGTCCATTATTTCCAAGTGATGTTAATTGTTATTGTGAACACTTATTGGTTGGCCAATGGTTAATGATCCATTTATGAAATTTCATGTTTTAGTCTGTTCTAAAATTATTAGAAGTTCCAGACACTGAATCATTTTTCTTTTAACAATGATTTACTTGGCCAAGATCGTTTATCAAATGTTGACTAGAGAGGTTTGGAAATATTTTTGGAACCCCAAATGTTTCACCTCAAATTCCCCAGATTGAAGGCATGTCCATGTACATGGCTAGGATCGAATTCGGGCATGTCCATGTACAAGGACAAGACCGAATTCGGGACTGTCCCTGTACATGGACAGGGATGAATTCGGGCCTGTCCCTGTATAGGGACATGCTTGATTAATATAATTTCATTTTAAATTTTCTATTTTCAATTTATAATGAATATTAAAAAATAAAATTGTCTTTCAATCTCTCTGCCTCTTTACTAGTTTCATTACCATTAATCACATATCCATATTGCACAACCTTTCCCATTGATTAAGCGATATAACTAGAATCAGTCCCATTGATTGAATAAGGTTTATATAATAGTCATAACAAGTAAACACAACTTGAACTTGTATCGATCTCCATAAGAGATAATCATTGTCATATCTTAGTATTCCATATCATGCATATTTAATTTGAATACAACAACCTGAAAACGATAAAGCTAATACATTGCTTAAGTTGGAGTTAACACATGTATGATGATTAGGAAATCACAGTATGATGATTAGTGATTATAAAGTTTTCCTTATTGATATTCAATCATGATTACTAGTATCATCTTAGTATAGGGTAATGGTTTTCACAATCACACTCTTTGAAATGTATAAGGTATGATTACATAATAAATCACACTTTCTATGAAATGTATAAGGTATGATTACAAACATGATGATACATGGAGTTACTCTTGTAATGGGAATTTGGTCATCTCCATGTACAGGGATAGGCCCAAATTTGGGCTTGTCCCTGTACATGGATAGGCTTGAATTTAGTCATGTCCCTGTACACAAACATGACTAAATTTGGGCCTATATATGTATAGGGATAGGCCTGGATTCGACCTTGTCCATGTACAGAGACAATCCTGAATTCAGGCATGTCCCTATACATGGACATGGTTGTCAACCTCCTAAAATACAAGTTGTGAATAACTAAAAAAATAAAAAAAGAACTATCTAGAGGAAGATCCTTCTAGAAGCAAAAGCTTATGTTAAGTCTTCTTACATTGGACTTATTCTTCGTTATTGCTAGGCCTTATTAATATTGACCTTTATTACATGGAAATATATTATTCTAGGTACGTGAGGGGTTAGGTCCCTAACAAAAATTGCATCTTATTTTGAAACTCTACTTTTTACTACTTCTCATTTATCAGGGTCCTTCACCTCCGCATTTCATATCCTCATCAAATCTATAAAACTATTAGTTGTTGGCCTCATCTTTTGATATGCATCCATAAAGTTCTGCAATGAATGCAAAACACTATCCAACCTTTGTTTGATCTCTCAAAGGATATCCAAGCTCCTCAAATCATTTTACATCCTACTTTTAACACTTGAGCATTGTTCTAGGGTCATTGCTTCAGTGAACCCTTCCCAATGAATCTCATCACCAACATCTGAGGGATAGGTGGACGTAGGCATGTAATATTTTGTTTCTGAATAACACCCCCTGAATCCACCTTCACCCGTTTCACCAACATTAGAATATTCATGATACCCAGTCTCTCTTTCATTATCTTCCCTCGCATTAAGCTCATCCTCTACACATACACATTTGAAAGTAATTAAAACATTTAACAAAAACATAATTTAACATAAAAATTAAAGCAAAAAAAAAACATATATAAAACATATATATATATATATACACACACACACACACAAATACAAAATAAAAAAAAAATTACTAAACATATTTTCTTGTCGTGACGTATTCAGTACATTCTCTAGTGTTGGAGTATTAATGTGCAAACTATCTAAGAAAGATGCATCCATAGAACTATTTTGAGCACATTCTTGGGATGATCTATTCACAGATTCATTTGATAATCTCCTCCTCTAACTAGATTTCCATTGGTCACTCAGAGTCTCAGTCAAAGAAGGGGTTCATCTTCTTCCTTCATTGGATAGCCTAGAACGTTTGCGAAGAATTTTTGGAGACTCTTGTCTTGACATCGCGCCTCCATATATATCCTTTGAAACTTCATGAATATGAAAGTTCATAAGTTATAGAAACATAAAATGTAAATATAATTTATAAAGCAACTTGAAGGAATTTGAGCATTTATAACAACTTCAAAGCACCAAAGACTTATATTTTAAAAACTAGACAACTATATTTTTTACTATGATGCTATATATAATGAACATGAAAAAATTTAAATATAAAAAAATGTAACATGTAGAAGATAATCTATATCTCTGTAAATTGTGGAAGGTAATTTTTAATATAATCTATGTGTAACATGTTAAAATTTAAGGGAAAAAAATATAGCTAGCTAAAAATGAAATATTTATTTTAATTTATAAACATTAGCTACTTGTATGTTACAATCGACAAGACATTAAAACTTCTGATCCATAATCTAGTAGCCTAAAAACAATCACTGACAAAACATTTACTTAGATGAAACAAGAAACAATATTACCTGGTATTTTGTTGTTATCCTCTTAGATATATGCTTAGAAAAAGTGTCAAGGGATCATTGATCAAACCCTCAGAGCAGATCTCATCATGACACTTGGAGAATATTTCGAGGAAGTAGTCATGTGGCCTCATCGTTACGGTTCACCCATCTGGTCTTCTCAAGCACTGATGTAGGTTCTGTTTATATTACCAACATCAATTTATATAGTCATTTTCTTTTGAGTTGGAATGCGGCCTTCAGATTCCATTCAAAATAGTTGTACGGTGTGAGTATTATCACCGGACTTCATTCAAGAAGTTGCATTGTTTCCAGCACTGCTATTGATTCTGAAAATATCCTGAAAACTCAGATCGTGGATTCAGAGATATGCCACATGATTCTATGACAACTATAGATATGATAAAACAATTATATCTCCTAAAATATGATGTGGGTTTTGGAGATTTTTGGTGAGCATGAACATCCCTATGTTATACATCTCTGGTTAGAATTTCAGCCCAATCAAGATCATGGATTTCGAGATATGGCTATTTTACTGCAGAAAACCAATTTTCTAGAGGGAAGACTGAATTGTCGCACCCTAAAGAAGGATACAGTGGGACTATGATGAATCGTCGCACCCTAGAGAAGGATAAAGTGTGATGTTTGTTAAAAACTTAATCGTCACACCATGGTGAAGAGTACAGTGCGACAATGTCACACCTTGGTTGTGTATATCCTGCGACAATTCCTAATTTTTTTTTTCTTAAGTCTGAATGTGACCGTCACACCCTAAGAATGGATAGACTGCGTCGATTCCAATTGTCACACCTTTCGATAGGGATAGGCTACGATGATTGCGAAATCTATGTTTACTCAATAATTAAATCACATTTCCCTCTTTTCTATCTTATTCGGGTTTCTCCAAGTAGCTCGGTTATGATACCATGTCAATGTTTCATGGAAACCTGCACAGGAGACCTAGCTAAAGCATACACAAACAAAGCTTATCAAGAAAATGAAGAGAGATACAATATGGAGAATGAGAATCAATGTATATTATGATCTGTTCAACGAGTGAGTCATATTCATGCATATTGGCAATGACATCCTATAATAGAAATGCATGCATAATAGTGATGGTCTAAAATTAGAAAGTCTAAAATAGAACTAGTCAGTTAACTCCCACTTAACTAGTGTGTCGAAAATAGAAATTTATGCAACAAAATTCTACCCTGTCCCTCTACAAGGACAGGCCCGAATTCATCCTTGTCCATGTATAGGCCCAAATTCGGCCCTATAAATGTATAGGGATAGGCTCAATTTTGAGCATGTCCTTGTACATCGACAAGGCCGAATTCAGCCATGTCCACCTCCTAAAACACAAAACATGTATATAAATGAAATTTTAATTAATTGGGGAATAAGTTAAGAATTACCCGAAACTTGAACATCGAAATATTTAAATATGAAAAAAATGTAATATGTAGAAGATAATATGTATCTTTGTAACTTGTAGAAGGTAATTTTTAAGATAAACTATGTGTAACATGTTAAAATTTAAGGCAAAAAATATAGCTAGCTAAAATAAAATATTTATTTTAAAATTTCTAAACATTAGCTACTTGTATGTTACAATCACCATGACATTAAAAGTTATGATTCATAATACGGTAGCATAAAAACAATAACTAACAAAACATTTACTTAGCTAAAACAAGAAATTAAGAGACTATGCCAGTTCCCAAATTTGAAACAAGTTTCACACTAAGAAGCATTCGAGTAATGCTAGAGAGGAGATTTTTTATTTAATTGTGCTTGGGACTACTCGTTCAAAATACATGTTACTAGCATAAGAGATAGATGAATGTAGAAGGGAAATAAAAGTAGCTAAATACTATTAAGGGGATATTGTAGGAGAGAGTGTTTCAAGTCCATCTGTTTTTCAAGACTAAGATTTAGCCTCCACTTCACCAAGACGTCTTCCTTGGGAAATATTTTTTAAACACAGTCCATTATTTCCAAGTGATGTTAATTGTTAATGTGAATACTTATTGGTTGACCAATGGTTAATGATACATTTATGAAATTTCATGTTTTAGTTTGTTTTGAAATTATTAGCAGTTCGAGACACTGAATCATTTTTCTTTTAATAATGATTTACTTGGCCAAGCTCTCTTATCAATTGATGACTAGAGAGGTTTGGCAATATTTTTGGAACCCCAAAGGTTTCACCTCAAATTCTTCAGATTGAAGGCCTGTCCCTGTACATGGACATGACCGAATTCGAGCATATCCATGTACAGGGACAGGTCCCTGTATAGGAACAAGCTTGATTAATATAATTTCATTTTAAATTTTCTATTTTCAATTTATAATGAATATTAAAATATAAAATTATCTTGTAATATCTCCACTTCTTTAGTAGTTTCATTACCTTTAATCACATATCCTTATTGAACAACCTTTTCCATTGATAAGCAATATAACTAGAATCACTCCCATTGATTGAATAAGGTTTATATAATAGTCATAACAGGTAAACACAACTTGAACTTGTATCGATCTCCATAAGAGCTTATCATTGTCATACCTTAGTATTCTATATCATGCATATTGAATTCAAATACAACAACCTGAACACGATAAAGCTAATACATTTCTTAAGTTGGAGTTAACACATGTATGATGATTAGGAAATCATAGTACATCGATTAGTGATTATAAAGTGTTCTTTATTGATAATCAATCATGATTACTAGTCTCATCTTAGTATAGGGTAATGGTTTTCACTATCACACTCTTTGAAACATATAAGGTATGATTACAAGCATGATGATACACAAAGTTACTCTTGTAATAGGAATTCAGGCATGTCCATGTATAGGGACAGGCCCAAATTTGGGCTTGTCCCTGTACATGGATAGGCTTGAATTCATCCATGTCCCTTTACACATATATGTCTGAATTTGGGCTTATCCATGTATAGGGACAGGCCTGAATTCAACCATGTCCATGTACAGGGACATGCTTGAATTTGTGTGTGTCCCTATACATGGACATGGTTGTCAACCTCCTAAAACACAAGTTGTAAATAACTAAAAAATTATTTTACTCGGAAAGGGATATATTTACATATATCAACGTCAACAAAATCGGGTCTATCCCTGTACATGGACAGGGCCGAATTCGGCCCTGACCCTATACAGGGACAAGCTCGAATTCAGAATTGTCCATGTATAGGGACATGCCCGAATTTGGCTCTGTCCCTATACATGGATAGGGATGAATTTGTCCCTGTCAACCTCCTAAAACACAAACTGTAAATAACTAAAAAATTATTTAACTAGGAAAGGGGTATATTTACCTAGACAAGTAGCAATGAGCAATAGCAAGCTACAACAACCAGTAGCAACAAACTCCAACAACAACCGCCAGCAGCAATGACCACCAGCACTAACCTCCACAACCAACCACCAGCTGCAATGTCCGCCAGCACCAATCAACAACTAAAAATAATCTACATCAATCACCATTCAAACAGTTCAGGGTGAATGGGGCGATGTGCGGGTGATATATAAAAAGTTTTTTGGATGAAACATCTTTTCAGCCAAAAGATTCTTTCGGCTGAAACAACGTTCGGCTGATAAATGTTACTGAAAAAAAAAATCGTCCGGCTAATATGGTACACAACAGTCGAGGCCATCGTCACGATACCGTTTGATTTGACGTCTACAGGTTCGACCGAAAGAGTTTTCGGCCGAAAAGATGTGTCTTTCAGCCAAAATAATTATTAGTTCGGTCAAAAAAATGTCAGTAGGAATTTTGGAGACCTGATTCTAACAAAAATGTTACCCATCTTCATGATTTCACCCAGGTGTTTTCCTCCACTCAGGTTCAATTCCTGCAAGTGGCATGTTGAACTCTTAAATGAGCAAGCTATCGAAAAAGCCTCAATCTAGTTTACCCCAGGTACCATCCTCGAAATGAGGGGCAGTAACCAATAGGATTTAGTAGGCTCTCTTCCAAAGTAAAAAAACAAAAAATGTTATTAGCTATGACATGCTTGCTATTAGTAGAAATGGTATGAGAACCATTTGTCACATTAAATATAGAAGAGTTCCTAAATAAAATGTATATAGAAAATGTTAGAATTAAGGCTTACAATAGTAGAGTTGGTTTCATTTGTTTAAGGTTGTTGAGATATTCTCTCAACAACACCTAGAGGATTAGAAGTAGTTGGATCTCATAAGCATTATAAGCATTATATATAAGTGTGATGTATATTATCTTTGAATGGTGATATAATATGAATAGTGAGTTTTGTGTGTATCTGTTTTTTTAACTTGGTATCAGAGTTGAGTGCTATGGGTTATCTCCCTCATGGGAGGGCCTAGTAAGATGTGAGTGTGTTTAGTGTGTAGAATTTTTGTGTGTAGGTGAGTGTTGAATTTCTTAGCATAAGTGTGTGAAGATTTATGTATGCATGTGTGACTGAGGTTGTTGAAGGATATATGCGGGCGTGGAGGAGCCATCATCTAAGAAGAATCTTTTGCTGTCAAAATTGTTGTCAGCACTAAATCAACGGTGAAACCTTTAGGAGATGGATGCATGATCTGATTCGAGTGCTGCAGAAATCACCATAGAAGAGAGACCGACAATGATGTAATCTACGTTATGCACGAAAAGAAACACCTGGGGGACCTGGAGTTGAGATCTTTGGGTTCGTCACGATGGATTGCCAACAGATTGTCTCTCTTTCTCTTTAGTTGACACATATTTTCCTCAAGATTTTTAATGAGTAGCGGGTTACAAAGATTCTAGTTGTGTACACACAGATTTTATTGGCTTCCTACGCAATTGTTCTGCAAATATTTGGTTTTCTTTGCTAGAAAATTCATATGATCCACATATTTCCATATATATTTTTAAGATCATAGTCTTGCAAGTCAGCTAAATCTACCTCAGCTGGACGCTTTCTGGAAGCAGCAACTCGGCTCAAAGACGACAAATGTGCTTTGAACATTCTGAATTTCCATACATGAGCTGTGACTATGGCGCTCTTTGCCAATGGGGCAGCTGCATTCACTGTGGGCGCAGACCTATCGATGTCTCGGAGAACGCATTGCTCAATATTTGGAGACTAGCGTGTAGCGATGCAGGATCTTTAATGGGAACACCAGGCCATTAAGTATTGGAACATAGATTGAATAGAGGTGTGCAAATATGTAATGAAAGTATGTTATATTTTGCATATATTTATTATTTGTAAATTAAAATGTGTAGAACCAATTATAGAACAACCTAACATAATCTACATTGGCGGTTCTTGGAGCTCTGAAACCCTGAACACATCATTAGTATAATTATGTATAGTCTATTACGGTTTGTGGATTTTGGCGCTCGAGAAACCGAGTAAAACAACCACTGGTTGTAGAATGAGATCCTTGTGTGTTATACAGGTCACTTTTTAAGATGGAGCATCAGAGACATTCGGTATGTAGATGGATTTCCTAGATAACTGGTGAACACAATGAACTATGTTTTTATTGGATGGGAGCTTCTCCATAGGATGGTTCAGAATAGAGACTGTTTTTCTGGCACAGTGTCTAAAAAAATATGTTAAGAAGAGTCAATTTTATAAATATGTCAATGATGGTCGGAGGGAGTTGTATCTCAAATGAGTCAATTGGTAAGCTCAAAATTGTGGAGAAGAAAGAGCATAGTGGAGAAGACTCCTAAGTGGATAAAGGAGTTGGTAATTATGTAAGCTTTAAGGAAGGGTGTTAGAATTAAAGCTTCTAATAATAGAGTTGGTTTGGTTTGTTGGAAGTTGTTGAAATATTCTCTCAAAAGAAGATTAAAAGTAGTTAAATCTCATAAACACAATATAAGTGTAATGTATATTAACTTTAAATGGTGAAATAATACTAATAGTGAGTTTTGTGCGTATCTGTTTTTTTAACTGCAAACCCTTCAGGTCATTCCAATTTTCAGTTTATAGGCAACTCTTGAGATCATTCTAATTTTCAGTTTATAACAACCAGAGATTTTGCTGAACGTGTGTTAACTTTGGCCTCATCGTGACCTCAGCCTACTTTACTACGTCACTACTCGGAAGGCAGCCATTACCATTACCAATTTTGAGATATAGAACAAAACATGAATATAAATTTATGAGAGAATCTGTAGAAGTTATGAATTAAGAATTATTAAAAATATATTTTATCCTGCAAATCATTAAAATATTAAATTTTATGTTGAACTGAGTGTTTTTTTAATTATATAGTACACTGTATTGTTATACAGATCTCATTTTTAATGTATTATTATATGTATCTCATTTCAATTTAGTAAATATAAATTTATTCTTTATTTTATGTTTTTCTTTACTTTCTTCATTTATTACGTAGAAAGGTCTACACCTATGGATAATGGGCAGATTTAATAGGGGTTTAGTGCTTAATAAGTTTTTTATGGACAAGATTAAATATGGCTGGAATATTCTTAGTAGTCACACAAAATAAATGGCTGTGATTTCAATCATTAACTTCCTAGCTATTATAAAGACATTAAAATATTAACACCAGATAAATGAAGCTCAACCGTTTATTTGTTAATCAATAATAAAATTTAATATATTCTTTTAAGGATTCTTTTCATCTTATCAACCTTTTAGAGTTGATCAGCCACAATTATGTGGCTGTGCTAGTCTATTATCTATTGATAATAAATTATAAAACAAGTGTTTATAAAAAAAGTTATAAGTTTAAAGTCAAAAAGATAAGGAATATAAAGTAAGATATATATATCTTCTTAGATTTTAATAGTCAAATAACTGGATTGAAGAGTTTTATACACCAATTTAATATAGCTATGATTTTAAAAATAAATATTATTATTATTATTATATTATAAAAAAACCCCTTTTTAAAGATCATACTGTTGTCGTTATTCTATACATATTCAACCTAGACCTGCTTCATATTATGGGAATCACCCGCACCAGCTGGGCTAGTCTTTTATGTACAGCATTCCTAACTTTACATTCAGGGTCTGGATATTGAAACACTTTACCTTCAGGTTGTCTCTAGATAGTGTACAAAATGGTTTGTGATTACCATATACAGTTGTGTTGCTGTCTAGCGTAGATATAGAGAATAACGGTGTCGTAATTTCAAATTATTATGCTAATATATTATATTAAAGGAGGGGCCATGGGCGTAAGACCAGCCTCTGCCAAGGCCGTGGCCAAGCCTGAAATCCTATTTACATGTCTATCTCGGTCCCCTCCTTTTAACAAACGACCACGAGACTCGAACCGCTCATTGGCCTGCTCTGTGGATTTCGATTTAGCCGCGTGATTTTGCTCAGAGGCCATGTTGCCTTTCTCCATTTGGTGAACAACGCTAGCATCCCACCCCATAACCTTAAGCTCGATGCTTGGATATGGAAATTGAAATAAAGCGTTCTCCGCAGCCCTGGAAGTAGTTGGGTTGGTAGTCCTCTTGTAAGAACCCAGCCATTTAGTTTGCATGTAACGATATTTCCTCCACGGCGGGATGTACATTTCCTTCTCCTTCAGGGATCTCCTGGCTGCGTCGCACATAATCTTGACGATCGAACATAACTTGCACGCCCTCCCGACGAACAAAGTGGGAAGCTTCTGCAGCAGGGCGTTGTAAGCGGCCGTAGGTCGGGCTATCTCAAATTGCTCCCGGAAATCGATGTCCACGAAGAAACGCTCGTTTTGCAATTTCGATCCCTCGATAACTACATCTATGAAGTCGTAATCGCCTGTACACCCAAACCATATCTCACCCATTTCAAAAGAAAAAGATAAATGGCAACAAATAAATCTATATGCATTGTATTTATACTGATATACCAACATGAAGAAACTCAAAAAGAGGATGAACTGGCTTTCAACACAAGATGGGTCTTAGGAGGGGCCGTGAAAGCAGAGCTCGGAAGTGTTGTTAGTACTATTTCTAAAAGACTGACTGACCTGCAGGATGTCCAGTGGTTCGCTCCCACCGAGACTTGCAGACGGCTGCACTGTATCCTGCGAATCGCAAACTGTTCATTACAAATCGGCGAGAACGACTCGTCTGCTCCGCATTCTGGGGGACAGTAAAACTGGCGTTTTCCTTGTCGATCGCTAAAGCTTTCTCTACATTTCGCAGTAGACACAACTCAAATGCAGTGCCTGTGCTGGAGCAAATACCCTGGTAAACTCGAATCAATCTAAGTTAGCAGCATTTATGTTAATTGATCTCGTAATATGTGAACACCCTGGTACTGGTGGACAAAAATGGTGAATATACTTGAAAAAAGTGTGAATATGCAATCCGAGGAAGATAAACAAAGCGAAAGACGATAAAAGATCAGAACCCAGAAACAGTTAATCTTAAATCAGCTACTCTCTCAGCGTGCATTCAATGCTGATAAAAATTTTTTGGCGATAACGTTGTTGAATCCAAGTCTGATAAAAAAATTTTTTGGCGATAACGTTATTCAATCCACCCATTAGGTGTAGATTAATTGATTTGTGTAGGGTTCAGTCTCCATCAGGTAACATGTTTAAACGTAACATGTTCAAATCTCATAGGGAAGGGTTGAGGTAGAAGTCATTTGTGCTGAATTAAACTATTCCACTTGAAATTTGGTCATAACCTTATTGAATCCACCCATTAGGTGTAGATCAATTGATTTGTGTAGGGTTTACTCTCCATCAGGTAACATGTTCAAATTTCATAGGGAGGGGTCGAGGGTAAGAGCCATTTGTGCGGAATTAAACTGTTCCACCTGAAAATTGGCAATAACTTTATTGAATCCACCCATTAGGTGTAGATCAATTGATTTGTATAGGGTTTAGTCTTCATCAGGTAACATGTTCAAATCTCATAGGGAGGGGTTGAGGGTAGGAGTCATTTGTGCTGAATTAAACTGTTCCACCTGGTGTTCAGGATGGAGTCTCTCACAATCCTGTAACATGTTCAAATCTCATAGGGTGCTGAATTAAACTGTTCCACCTGGTGTTCAGGATGGAGTCTCTCACAATCCTGTAACATGTTCAAATCTCATAGGGAGGGGTTGAGGGTAGAAGTCATTTGTGCTGAATTAAACTGTTCCACTTCAGGATGGAGTCTCTCACAATCCTGATCAAAGCATCACATTCATGGGCAGATTGTTCTTCCATCCAACATTAGGACTGGGCAGATTGTTCTTCCATCCAACATTAACATTAAGACTGTCATTCCATCCAACATTAAGACTAGGCAGATTGTTCTTCCATTAACATTAGGACTGGCCTGGAGAAGACAATGTACGATGTTGGATGATCTAGGTTATAGATGGCAACTAACTAGGTAATCCAAAATCCTCAAAGAACCATGTAAATCTCTATACACACTGTTATCTTCTGAGAATTTCACAGCAAAGGAGGATTGAGAAACTCAAAACAGACCAGATAATGTGAAGAATGAAATGAGGAAGAGGAGTATGACTGGCGTACCTCCAGTATCTCGCAGAGCTGAAACGGCATGAAATTGTCTTGGCTACTTAAGCCCTCGACATCGACTTGACAGTCTTTTGTAAAATTAGAAGACGAACAATCTCCGTGTGATCCATCTTGATCTACAATCCCATAACCATAAATCATGTCGGAAAGCGTTTTGGAGTCGATGTCGTGGTCGCTACCACTGGTGCTGCAATGGTTGCCAATATCTGTGATGGGCAAGTTTCCGCATAACCTAGCCCGGGCACTTTCATTGAGTGGATCCATGACAGACTTGGGTTTGATTTGCTGTGAATGGAGATGAAGAAGAGGAGGGGCAACACAGAGGTTAGGTTGCGGGTATCTGTCAGGCTTGATGTTTGCGCTCGGAATCTGCATTCTCCGGTGCGGTTGCTCGGCTGCAATGGAGGAGGACGAGGTTGTGAAAGCGTGAAGGGCAGGCATTTTGCTGAATTCCGTCCGCAATGTAATGGGCCGAAGTAAAAGTTGAAGGGAAGTAACGTAACGTAACGTGTATGGGTTGAGACTGGCTTGGGATGGAGGTAAGCTGAAATATAAATGTGATTGGAGAGGAATTATACCCTTCTCTAAAACGCATCATTAAAGAATATACCAAAAGTTTTCAGGCACGTCCCAGGATAAACTTTCCAAAAAATATATTGTCAACAACATGCTTAGCGAGAGCCAATAGAAAACGCATCATTAAAGCATATTCCAAATTATCCAGCAGAATCAATGACAACAAATATTGTCAACAATATGGTTAGCAAGGCCCGATATTAAGGTTTGTAAGCCCAAAGCAAGAACTGCTAATGGAGTACAATAAATTTAATATTGCCCACTGATGAAACACGGAGCAGAGAGTTGATTTCAATATATTGCCCACTGATGGATCACGGAGCAAAGAGTTGATTTCAATCTCACTCATCCATCGAAGGACTTTCACGTTGGAAAGTGGGGACAACCATCAACATTTTCATAAATTAATGAAGAGGCTTACCTGACCTTATCCTTTTGCATAACACTAGGCGTACGAGACCTTATCCTTTCATGTGTATATAGTTTTTCTAGGAAATATTTAAGTGGGTGTAGTTTATTTTAAATTATATTACTTAGTGCAGGCATTTCAAAATGAATTGAGACGTGGTTTAATAGTTGTTGAGATGGGGCATGAATAATGATAGAATTCATTTTTTAATGGCCTAAGCTATAGGTAATAAATTTTCCAATAAAAAAATATTTTTTAAATCTTATTTAAAAATTTATTGTACCATGAAGTTTTATCTAAAAATCCCTTTGCAATCTAGTAGTGGTTGAGATGGGCCATGAATAATGATAAAATTCATTTTTAATTATGTAAGTTATAGATAATAAATTTTCTAATAAAAAGAGATTTTTAAAATCTTATTTAAAAATTTATCCTAAGATGAAGTTTTTATCCAAAAATCCCTTTCCAATCTAGTAGGCTTTAGAGTTTCCATCAATTTTGTATTTAATATGGGAATTGAAATTGAAATTTTTCTTATTTTTGTGCTTCATTGTTCAATGATATATGTTATGTGAAGAGGAATACATGTTTTTTTCCACATTTCACAGTGATAAATTATACCTAAAATTCTACTTAAACATTTTATATTTTTTTGTGTATGACTATTAAATTTTAAATTTTAATGTATTTGTTTATCATTTGGTATACACTAAATTAAAATGACAAGTAAAGAAATGTCACACACATCCAAGAGATGAAATCATGTAATGGGGTTGAGATTTAGCCTCAAGAAACCCATTTTGGAAATACATCTATGTTACAACCTTATTTGAAACCCTAGGGACACATGGAGTACCCATTGATGATTCATTGTTGAAACACACTCTTCTACCTTTGGAATTCACTGATTTTGAGGGAGGTCGCTCTTTGACCCGCTCACAAAGTGTGACTGGTTGTGGGTTGCATCCCCGATAACACATGATCGGTCATCGACTGCACTATTGACAACCCACAACCACCCATGCAACTTTCTATAATTGGGAAGTTACGAGGAGATTGATGCTAGGTGAGTTTTTTTTCTCATGATATGAGCTTGGGAACCGTCGATCCAACCGAGGTTCACCAAGTTCTAGAAATATAAAAGCATCCCCTGGTCTCCTCCACCAATCTATATAAAGAAGGCCTTCCAAGGGTAAGAAGAGGAAGAATCATTTACAGGTACATGTAGAAATTTCATAGGAGCTCGTCTATAGAGACCAATCTTCATATCAAGTCAGTATTTTTTTTGTGAGGGCTAAGGAGGAGATGGAGCAAGGGTCCAGGGAGGACTTCTTTCACGACTCAAGGTATTTTTCATGATTGATGTATTATTTCTCCATTTTTAATATAGATCAGTATGGTTTTGCCCTTCCAATGTTTGGGTATTCAATAGTTGATACGTTCTTACGAAAGATCTAATCTTTCCTTGAGTAGATTAGGGTAGGTCTGGTTTAGATTTGCATTTCTTAAGCTTGAAGAGGTTTGAGAAAGGTGTGCATTGTCTCTTTATGTGAAAGAATCAAGTTGCGGAAGATGGACCTTGATCTTTGGAGTTGCAACAACTAGGAACATGTGAGAACAACCTTTTGAAATAAGGAATTCCTTTCCATCCCACTCTAATATAATAATTAGTAAAGATCTAGTAGATCTAGGGAGAACCTTGTTATGATCTATCCCATTGTCTTTCTTGGATCAAGGGAAGATCCAAGGGATGTCTTGTTTATTTGTAGGAGTGGTTTATCCAAAACATAACTAGTGATTCCACTGGGGAAGGATATTTGATGCTTACTTAGTTTGGGATTTCCCTTTCTCTTTGGCCTTTTGAAATTGTATTGTAGCCATTGATCTTCCTCATCACTCACTGAGGGAGCATATCTATTATATGTGTCATATCTGTTAAATCTGTCATATATGGGCCAGATATGGGTCTTTTTACCCAAATTTTGTAAACGGTCATTCCTAAACAATTCACACTAGATCGACCAGTCGGGAGCTATCTATACTACATCCCACAACTATCTACAAAAAAGTTGCTAGTTGCAATATTGTTGGGTTACAACTGCCCTTGTAGGTGATTGTTTTTATTTTATTTTTGTAATTTTC
This sequence comes from Picea engelmannii, assembly GCA_009831015.1. Lineage (NCBI taxonomy): Eukaryota > Viridiplantae > Streptophyta > Pinopsida > Pinales > Pinaceae > Picea > Picea engelmannii. The sequence continues at coordinate 676,482 of ML790883.1, read as the reverse complement.
CTAGTCAGATATGTGTTATCCTATCATAGAGATCTCTTAGATCTAGGTCTGGTAGCCTAGATCTAATCCTTGTTTGAGCCTTTTCTTTACCTCTTGTATTTTGAAGTAAATTTGAGGTGTTTGGGTTCCTTTGTTGAGGTTGCTTGTTTGTGTGAGCTAGCTACATGGTTAGTGGTGACCTGAGCAATGTTTCCAACAAATCCTTTCATATCTAGTAATGTTTCCTCATTCCCTTCACATTCAATTTGCAAATGTCGATATTTTCTTTCGGCATTGCTAGATCATTTTTTTTAGGTTTTGGGATTTTGATCCCATGGAGACATTGGAGTGTGATTTGGTGCATCACTATCATTAGCTTTTTGTTTTCTAGTTTGATTTCAAAATTTATTTTCTTTGTTAGATTAGAGAATCTTTGCATTTCAAGAAACAAAGACACTAAAAAAAGGTGTTCTAGGGTTAATATTTTGAGTTTCTTTGAAAGATTGCATTGGCATAATTAGTGTTTGAATATCATTTTCAATGTTTGGATTGTCTTGAGTGGTTTATTAATAGAGTGTGAGGTTGTGTTGTTGATCATAAAATATGAAAAAGAAAAATGTATCTTCCTTTCCTTGGATAGAGTTCATCGAACACAAAAGTTCCATCTCTCGCATACACACTTTTCTTTCTTTGGATTGGAAAAGATTCATAACATCACTAAAGTTGCATCCATTACATCAAGTAATAAAAAAACATAAGAAAAATATCTCTTAACTTAAAACCTATTAGACTCTTTTTCTCCATAGCAAACCAACACTAGATAGGATTTAGGGCCTTGGTGTAGGATTGGAGAGTAAACTATCCAAGGCCACCTAAGTTGAATCTAGAAGTCAATAATGAGTGCATAAATCCATTATCACAATGTGTGCATCAAGAAGTTCCTCTAACACAGGAGTTAAGAATGAGGCCACGTTGGGGAAAGTAGAGTGATATCCCCTCTATGATTGTATTGTTGTTTGTTAGATTACTTGGATTACTATTTGTACAATTGTTTTGAAAGTGCCAACACCTCCCTGGGAGGTAGCACTATCGAAGTTTCAGTCTTATTTTCCCTATACATACATGTGGCTCAACCTTCGACTGCTCACTTGGTCACTGATTGTGAAGTGGTAACTGTAGTGGCATTTCCTAGGTAGGTATAGAGGTGACTGCAGGTGGGAAGTGCCTGTGGTACATGGGGAAAAAATTGAACCTTTGTTTTAGTTCCGTTGGAGGGTGCCCACCTTAGTAAAGGGTACTTGCACCGGTCAAGGATGTTGTGTCTGGGTTACCATAATTGTTTCTCACACCTTCACTAGACAATATTTTAGGTTCTTAACATCCCCTGGATGATGAGTTTTAGGAGGACCCTTGATATATTGGTTTTCTTGTTCATAACCTAGATTTGTTATGGGTGTGATATTTGGTTTTGCATCTACGTCAGCCATAGGTTAATTGTTGTTCTTGTAATAACACACCTTATCCACCATGGTAGACCAACTGATTTTTTGGTCCCGTCGACAATCATGAATTTCACTAGAGGTAATGGAATGACCACCTCTTAAAAGGAGGTCAATACATGACATAGAACTTACCTAGGTTAATAAAATACCCACAGACAGTGAGAGAGTATAAGTTGAAGGGGTTCATGAAATTCATCTACCCAATTTTAACCCTCTTTTGACTAATCCTAGAGACCCCATACTCATCCAAGTAAAAGGAATATATATTGATCCTTTTTCTTTGTTCAGTGATCCACACATCATGTCCGACCCAAGTGTTTCATATAGTGTGGTTGAGCCTTTGATCGCATCAATGGGAATTACAAGAGGCACCTCCATGATGTTCTCATTTTTGTTCATTATTGTCATAGGACCTACACCATCCTTGCACATTTCATTAGGTGTCTCCATTTGGGGGATGCCAATAGAAACAACCTTTCCTTCCATGAGTATACCTAGCATTAGCACACCCATCATATCTATTGTGATGCCCACAACTGAATTTTTATCCAATAGGGGACCAAACCTTGATTCCAACACTAGAAGTGGATCTCCTTCTACTTCTTGCATCCCTATAGGCAACTTGTGTTAGGGACCTAACCTCCCTAACCCCTCGCATAGGTAGAATAATATGTTTTCTATGTAATAAAGGTTGACATTAGTAAATAAGTCATGCGTAATAATGTGGACATGTCTAAGGTAAGAATAATTAATAGAAGTTTCCCATTCTAGAAAGATATTCCTATAGAATGTTCTCTTGAAGATAGAAATAGTATAAATAGAAGTAGAAAGTACGAGAAAGACTTGTCTTGAGAATTATTTTGTAATTGAGCTCTCCTATGTTAGAGGTTTCTCCCTTGAAGAGGAAAGTGAATTTGGATTTCTATCAATAAAGGTATCATTTTTAGTATTATTGTTCTCTATATTTCACTATTTCTGTTGGTATGCATCATCGTTATTTTGTTCTTCTTTCCATAATACATTTGGTACGTTACAAGTGGTATCAGAGCACTTTCCTTTACAGAAATTTTAGACAATTTTTTTCAGAGTAGAAACATGTACTACCAGTGTCTTTGATGCGCAAAGATATGTTGTTTGGTAGGTAAAAAAATGTTTAGGGAGGAATACAAATAGGAAATACAAATGGTTTCATGGGTTATTCAAAACCACTATTTCACCTAATTTGAAAACTTTTTAACCCTTGTTGGGACCCCTTCAAGTAGTACCACATCAGAAATCACCTGTACACAACCATCACTCCCATGTACCTTCATGTATATAGGGAGTACCATAGGTCTCCTACAACTAGCTATAGATCATCCTATCAGTCACCTAACTCCTATAGTGGCACTGAGAACAATACTTGTGAAGACTACTCTCTAGTACATGCAGGGTAATTGGGTAGTAAAGCTAAGGGTATGGTCAAGCCTCGATAATTTTTTCCCTATGATATTGGATGGAGTATTATTTTTCAACCCTGCACGTATATCAGAGAGTTATAACATAGGGGAAATCCTTGTCTGTATGAATCTTGAAAACCATAATGCTTCCTATCAGATCAAAAATAGAGGGGAACTTTTGTAGTGTTGTTAGATTACTAAGAGGGGAGGTGAATCAGTAATAGATATTATTAATCCTTTTTAACCATAGAATATAATTTTTTTTTATCTTTATGATCAATATACCATTATCATTAAACAAGTGTAGAGTAAATAAACCATGAAAAATGAGCAATCACACACATACACAATACACCAATATTTTTATGTGGAAACCCAATGCGAGAGAAAACCACAATTTTTTTTTGTTATATGTCTTTAAGAATTACATTCATTGGAAGCACCAAATTTCATTTTTCTCTAGCTGCAACTAGAAGGGGGCTCCAACCCCCTATATTTTCAGGCTACAACCTGAGGGAAGCTCCAACTCTCCAATTCTATGGATACAACCAGAAGGATACTGCAACCCCCTATGTTCTTCGACTACAACCAAAAGGTGTCTACAACCACTGTCCTTGCCCCATCCTTCCACCCTTAAATATAAGTGAAATGATGAAACCATTGCCACACTATCACTGTGAGATATACCACTATAAACTTGTACCAATATATGGAACAACCTGTAACCAACCTGAACCAACAACCTATAATCAAACTATACATGTAACCTTCCTATACCAACAAAAATCTAGCAAGAACGCGACCTATCTGTGCTGCAACTCACATATGTATGTGACCTTTCTGTAGTGCATCCTTTGTATGTATGTGACCTATCTATACTTCATCCTATGTATGCCTTCTGAAGACTAGGTTTTTCACCTTCCTGAAAAAATCTAACACTTTGTTGCCCCTGTCACATCAACCTGCAACTTGACGCTGTGTCCAAACTTTAGTTCTTCCCTGTACATACATCCTCATACATATCCCTTAACCAAATGCATCTATATATCTTCTAGTCATGTGTCATACATGTGTGTCTAATCAAGAACAATTGTGGTAACCCTCACATGGACTATAGAACAAACCCTTACTATTATGCAGCCTCAAACTATACCAAAAACTTCACAACCACTTCACAACCAAAATCTCTCAACCATGTACCACAAAAACCCTTAACCATATGCCAAGAAATAAAAGATGTGCATCAACCCTAACAAGATGTACCAATGATAGATATCAAATATACCAGCACTGTATTTCTATAGATCTGACTTATACAATAAGTTTCATACGACCAATAGCCTATCTAGGGAAAAACCTCAAACCCCCACAACCATTTCTCCTGTAGACAACAAAATTCAACTACACATAGGAATAAGACATACATTTTGAACTTGTATATAGATATGTTGTACCTGATCATTGTAGACCTTCTCGGGATCATGCTTTCAGATTCTAGAGACCTGACATCTTTATATCCTCAAGTTTTTATGGATTTTCCCAATTGTATGTGCGTTGTTATATTGCCAGCCCACTTTTGTACGTGCCCTTGTCCACTGGAACACATGTACACCTCAAAAACTAAGGTTTTCTTAGTATTTTATATAATTCCAAAACTTTTGTCTTTGACCCTTCGTGCTATCTTAGACTTGCGTAACTTTAGATGTATCAATGAGTACCTGCAATAAAACTTACACAATAATAGATATTTAATGTGCTCAATAGGTGCTAATAGGAGAGCCTTGCTCTCTTATTTATACTTCCATGTAGATTCCTCAAGGGGTTACCTTATAACCAACTTAACCCAATTTCCTTCTTTTAGGGCTAACCCACTTCTAAACCCTTGTCCACTTCTAAACCACTTCACTACAAATAGTAAATTATCCACTTCTAGTTGCAACTAATTTATTTTTAATTAAGTTTTTATTATAATAACGTAACCCATGATTAACTCCTATTTTCACCCACTTGAGTAGTCAACTTCTTCTAGGATCTTCTAGAATGATTTGACTTCTTTGAACTTCTAGATAACTCATGAGGGTGCTCCAACTTCACAAGGCCATAAATCTCTAACCATGAGGAGTTGTGTGACATTGCACATATCACCAAAAATGGCATGAAATGTATTATCCATCTAGAATAGTCTTACTTGAAAATATACTAACATTCATACCATAATACATAAAACAAACTTAAGTCCCTTAACCATAGTGTTGGGGCTACCAGAATTTTCTACCAGACTTGCTTCAAGGGTTGACATTAATGACAACCAAACCAATTAATAAACAATATCCCCCTTTGGCATTGATGGAAACACTCTGATGCAACACTGAAGTCATATTTATCATGATCCCCCTACGAACATCACTCCCCCTGGAAACATGCCTTTATGCTCTCTCTCCAAGCATCTAACTCTATATCCTGCATATGATGAATCTCCCCCCCTTTGACATCAATGGCAAAGGTAAATCCCCAGTGGGGCTACTCCCTCTAACTGAACTCTTCCTAAAACTTCTCCCCCAAACTGAATTGTCCTCTTTATGGTGCTTCCTCGTGTAAAATCTAAAACACATAAGATAAGAATTCAAAAGAATTAATTTTGGAGTAGAAATTACTCTAATTCTCTGTCGAAGATACTCAAAGGATTCCCTTGGAAGTAGTTTTGTAAAGATATCTGCAACATGTTCTTTTGTTCCCATATATTTAACTTTGATGCTCTTCTCTGCAACCTGTTCCCATTGAAAGTGATACTTGATTGGAATGTGCTTCATCTTAGAGTGTATCACTGGATTCTTTGAGATATTGATGGCACTTGCATTATCAAAATATATCGTAATATGCTCATCATAATCAACATGTATATCTATCAGAGTTTGTTTCATCCATAGAACCTATGTACAACATGTTGTTGCTGCAATATATTGTACTTCGACTATAGACAATGATATTGATGATTGTTTCTTGCTTACAAAAATAACCAAACACTCACCCAAGTAGAACGTTGTTCCACTTGTACTTCTCCAGTCATCAATGCAACCTGCCCAATCTACATCTGTGTAGGAAATAAGTGATAGATCCTTTCCTTTTGGATACTATAATCCAAACTCTTTTGTACCCTTAAGATATCTAGATATCCTCTTTACTGTTAGAACATGTGATTCCTTTCGTGATGCTTGAAATCGTGCCACCTGTCCAACTTCCTACATTACATTTGGTCTCGATGCTGTGACATAAAGTAACCTGCCAATCATTGACTTGTATTTCCTCAAATCTATAGAGTTTGAATCATCATCTTTGCTTAATTTGCAATTGGTTTTCATAGGACTATTGATTGGTTTGCAATATTCCATTCTGAACCTCTTTAACATTTCTCTGATATACTTTGTTTGAGAAATAATAATTCCTTGGTTTCTTTGACATATCTGAAGACCCAGAAAGAAGGATAGTTCTCCATGTAATGACATTTCAAATTCATTTTGCATATCCTTTGAAAATTTATGTCTTAATTTGTCATCATCGTTTCCAAAAATAATATCATCAACATAAACTTCAATTAATAAAATACTATGTTGAATTACCTTGATGTAGGAGTTGTTGTCTACATTTCCTTTTTTGAACCCTTGTTGTTGTAGATATCTATCCAGTATAGAATACCATGCTCTGGGGCCCTGTTTTAGACCCTACAAGGCCTTCTTCAACCAACAAACATAATATTCATTCTCTGATGACTGAAATATTTTCGGTTGCTCAATGTAGAATTCTTCTTCTAGTTGCCCATTCAGAAAGGATAATTTCACGTCCATCGGATACACTTTAATATTCTTGGAGCATGCATAAGATAGGATCAATATAATTACTTCCATTCTGAAAACTTGGGAAAATTTTTCTTCAAAGTCGGTACCTTCAACCTGTGCATATCTTTTACATACCAATCTAGCTTTGTTCTTGGTAACATGTCCATTGTCATTCAATTTATTTCTGAAGACCAACTTTGTGTTGATCACATTCTTGTACTTTGGTCTTGGAACCAATTCCCAAGTGTCATTCTTCTCTATTTGATCCAACTCTTCATTTATGGGATTTTTCCATAATTTATCATTGTTGGCTTCTTCAAAACTGTTTGGTTCAATCAAAGATAAGAGTGCTAGGTGTAGTTGTTCTGGTGAACGAATTCTTCTTCTAGTCTCAATTCCTACATCTTTGTTCCTAATAATTTGATCTGAAGGATGATTCTTATGTATTATTTTGCTAGGTGTCTTTGGAGGTACTTGTTGTACTTTCTCTTCTACTTCTAACTGATCTTCTTCATCTTCCCCTTCTGTTGCTTCTTCATTCTTTGTGTCTTCTTCGTAAACCTGTTCCACTAACTTCTTTTCTTCTTCCTTTAATTTTCATCCACCTGTCTCATCAACTGTTACATTGATGTTTTCCACAACTTTGTTGATCCTTAGATTGTAACATTTGTATTATTTTCTTATGCTCGAGTAACCAACAAGTATGCCTTTGTTCAAACGAGAATCAAACTTTCATATTCTACCATCTTCTCTTTTGATGTAGCATTTGCTTCCAAAAAATTTGAAGTGCTTCACATTTTCTAGTCTTCCTTTCCATATCTCGTAGGGAGTTTTGTCACTGTTGTTTCTGAGCATTACTTTGTTTTGAATGTGAACTATTGTATGCACTACATGTGTCAAAAAAACATCTGTCAACTTAGAATCCATTACCATTGTTCGAGCCATTTTATGTATTGTTCTGTTCTTTCTTTCGACAACTCCATTCTATTGAGGTGTCCTGGCAATGAAGAATTTCATTTTTATTCCATGCTTGCTGCAAAAATCCATAAATTCCTTTGAAGTAAACTCTCCTCCATTATCCGATCTCAAACATTTGATTTTTAAATCCATTTCATTTTCAACCATTTCCTTGTATACCTTGAAGTTTTCAAATGCTTTTGATTTCTTCCTGAGAAAAAAAAATGCAGTCATCCTTGTATAATCATCAACTAATAAAATAAAGTATTTCTCTCCTTTTAAACCCTTTGTTCTAATTGGACCAACTAGATCAGTATGCACAATTTCCAATGGTCTTTTTGTGGACTATTCCTTTGATTTGAACCTCATCTTTATTTTCTTTCCTTGTTGACAATGTTTGCATAATGTGTTAGTTGTCTTCGTGGTCTAGGGAATTTCTCTAATTGCTTCATTTTTTCTGAATTTTATGAGATTGTGGAAGTTTATGTGACCCATTCTTCTGTGCCATATCCAAACTTCATCTTCATTTCCTAAACAAGACTTTGATTTCCAATTTCACTTAATATAATTCTTCAAGTTATTACAATTGTTGCAACCAATTTTACTGAACTTGCTTTTCTTATCTTACACTTCTCTAAGTCGAACATAAGTTTGTGACCTTGGTCACACATTTGACATACAGTAATAATATTATGTTTCATATCTTCCACTAGTAGAACATTTTATTCCTTGGTATCCTTGTTTCCAATTATGTGTGTGCCCTTTCCAATGATTCTAGCTGAGTCATCATTTCCAAACGAGACTGATCCATCTCTTTCCTTTCTCAATGTTAGAAAATTTTCATCATCACCTGTCATGTGCTTTGAGCAACCACTTTCAACATACCAACCACCTTTCTTGTGTTTAGTTTGTAGAGAGATTGTGCATTCTTCATTGTTATATTGATTCTTCTTTGTTATCCATATTCTATGTTGAGATTCATGTTTTTTACTGTTGTTATTATGTTTTGATTCTCTAGAAGGAACTGTCATTCTACAATATTTGGCCATGTGTCCAAAGTTGTTGCATTTGTAGAATTCCACTTTAGTTCTCAAAGATTCAAAATTCTTGTAGCTTCTTCTTTGTGTTTCACTAGACCTTCTTGGATAACCATTTTGTGCATGAATTTCATATTTGTTTATGTTTCTCTTATTTTCTCTGCAATTTACATCTTTATGTCCAAAATTATTACATGAATAACATAAACCAAAAAGATAGTTTGATACTTGGGAGTTGAATATCTTATTAAAGGAGTTACTCTTTTGAATCCATCTTCTTCTTGAGGCCTGTTTGTTTTTACTGTCGTTGATTCTAAAATCTGAATCTTCTAGGTGGAGGAGTGTCCTTGTAATCTTCCTTATGAAACTTCTTGTATCCTCTTACTGTTTCTACATAGCTTCTTGGTTGTGTTTCTTCATATGTAGTTTTGGAGCTTGAGCCTCTTTCTGTCTGGTTATATCCATAGAATGTAACAAGCACTTGTATAAAAAAATTGCTTAGTCTAAAATTTATACTTTTTGCAGTTTTTATGAGCATATTATTTTTTGATCAATTTTTAATGAAATTTGGTTAAAACTTGTTGAAACTACACATTTGAGTGATTGAGTCTATATAATTTGAATGTCCCAAATTTTTTTGAGAGTGTTGAATCATTTTATACATTCAAAAATACAATTTAAACAAAAAAAAAAAAGTGATTTCAACAAGATTCATTTAATTAGATTCCAATAAAAAAAATTAAATTGTATTTTTTTATTTTTTCACATATTTTAAATTTATTTATTTTTAAAATCCTTGAAATACATATTTTTAAATTATTTACCATTCTACATATAAGTTGGCTAGGTAATTTATCTTAAGTTTATAAACTAAATGAAAAAAAAAAATTATATTATATCAAAATTAAGTTTGAAAGATATTTTCTTTTTATTTTATACATTTATTTTCATTAATTCATTTTTTTTTTTGGGTTAAAACTTGAATATTTCAATTATTCACCATTCAACGGATGAGTTGGGTAGGTAATGTATGTGAAGTTCATGAACTAAATGTAAAAAAGTTTATATATTATATCAAAACTATGTTTGGAAGATATTTTCTTTTTATTTTATACATCTATTTCCATTAATTGAAATTTTTCCTAATTCACATCGAAGAGACAAGGAAGAGAAAGGCTTAAACATAAAGCTTCTTGACCATGAGGAAAATCCCGGGCTTTGCTTAAAATATGTGTACTTTCAATACATGTGTAATAACACTTTCTATATGGTTCTTAATTAAGCATTTTTGTAGTTTTTTTCTATACGGAAGAGATATTTTTTGGAAAAATATATCATAATTTAATTGTTAATGAATATTTTCATTGTTATTATGAAATATGGATTCTTTCAGTAAGGTTTTTAAAGAAAAATCAAGTAATTTGGAATAATCTATTAGTAACCTGTAATGTAATTTGTAAGGGGTAAGTTTTCACTCTTATCATATGTCTTTAAATCTTGAGTCATTAACTTATTTTAAAAAAAAATCTTAACCAAGCAAAAATAATTTTAAATCATCTTAAAATAAAGATACTTCACCAATACTATATGTGAAAGTGTCAACATTTTTAATAATTTGTTTTAATATATATCATAGATATTTCTATTATAGATATTTCTCGTATAACACACAACACTATGAAAAATCTATACCACCATTTTCAACAACTTTTCTATAATGATCTTATAGGCAATAGCTTTAATCTTTCCCTTACTCAGTTGTGTTAGTTGTTTTGTTTAAGATGTAGTTAAGAATAACCTCTTTTAACATATTCTGAATTGATTTAAACAAATTGCATCTTTCTCAAACACTATATGTATGCATAATGAGAGAGGTGGGTATCATTTACCAAACCTGGCTGGTAGTGCCTATGAAACCCACATGTATGCCTTGTCAACATCATCTACTCCCTTTTTTACTTAATAAATTTTGTATAATCCTGTCATATGCTTTTATTGTGCTCCATCTACTCCCTTTCTATTTAATAAATTTTGTATAATTTGTCAAATGCTTTAATAGTTTGTCTTTGTGTTTTCTTTGCAATTTATCTGTTAGAAAACATTATTACTTATTACTTTTGTATGTTTCAAGTTGATTCTTTTTATTTTCCTCGTAACAAGTTATTGACAATTTACTCAAATGAACACATCCGAACATATCCGACTAGTCACGATGCAACACGCCTAACCCCGACAAACCTAGAGACACAGGGTCAACGACTTAGCAACTGGGGATCCAAACGGGGATCCAACCGACTGAGCTAATTTTTTGATCTAATTGTTTGATATCTCTAAGACCACACTTATGATTACAATCATAAATATAATGTTTTTTGGCTATGTACTGTGAACACTGATTAATAGTTTATTTCTTCTTTCTCTTTATTTTTAATTTTATAAAATCATTGTAATATAAAAATAAATAATACGTCTTTAATAGAGAAAGTGCTCAATGCTCAATCTACTCTCTTTAGTGATGGAAATATTTTATCCACTTCTACAAAATGTGTGGTTAATATATTCTTTCCCATATTGAAAGTGTTGTATCACATTTTACATAACTTGAAATTGTTATTTTTCCCACAAAAAAGTGAAATTCATTACCAAGTGAGTTTGGCGTTGGTTCTATTCTCATTTCCTTAGGAATTACATATTTTTTAATATGTTTGTGTGGAAACATATCTATGGATTTTAACTCTGAATATGAATATGGTCACAAACCTTGTTCCAATATGTTGGATATGGTGCATTGATTTCTATCTTGAACATGCCACATGTCATATCCAAGGGTATAACTTTTTCATACAATCTTTAGTTGGGGCATTTGGTACCTCGTCGGAAAGTTTTAGTTGGGGAGTACACATTTTGTTTAGCGTAGCATGTGGCTTTCGCTACATTCAAGGTGTTGCTGAGTGAAAAAAATGTTGTTTAGGGCCTCAAAACAACCCCGGAGGTTTGGGACCCAAAAAATTGTAGAAAAAATACCAAGATGGAAACTGTATTTTGAGCCATTGATATAAATGGATGACCACTAATGTCCACCTGGATCAGTAATTGAGATGAAAAAGTAGTTGAAGTGAAAATTAAATCCCTAAGAATTTTGATGATCCTCCTTGATAATGTTATTTTGATGATGGAAAAAAAGATAGGCAAGGTTATATGTTTGTATAAGGGCTAGATTATCCTTAAATCAAAATTTATTTGAAATTACATGTACCTAAGACAAATGAAGATGTGTGTAAGTTGTGATAAGACAAGTATACCACCATAGCTTTATTGTTGATGGTTCATGGTACTATAAAAATCACTTGTCATGACAAATGAAGGTTCATGATTGGCCAAAAACCATTTGGTGTACTGAATAGTTCATGGTTAGTCGAAACCACTTGAGAAATGTCATGGTTGAAGGTAATCGACAAATACCCAAGATGTGGTTACCAATAAGCATAAAAAAATTCAAGATGATGATTGATGATGATGTAGGAGGAGTGGAAATTTTTGTGATTTCAAGAATTGTTGATGAACCATGTACAAGAAATTTTTTCCTATAGAACTAGCAATTACAGTGGCCAACAACCTATATATTTATGAATAAGGACAAAGAAATAAGTTAAGGATGTGGATTCCATAAAATCAAATTAAGTGATTCATGTAGATATTATTAGATATAGTTATGAAGATACTTAACTAAATATATATTTACGAAGTAGTAATTATGTTCACATTAAAATGGACTTGTTAAGTTACATGGATTGTTACTTCCAATATGAGAGAATAGAAAACCCATATTTCATATTATTTGCATAACCAATGTTAGGGTTGGACCTATAATCTCAATTACTTTGTTCCAATGAATCTCAAATACTCTACTTCCATTCAACAAATTTAAAAAATTGAAATTATGTTTAACAAACACTTACATCTTTATTTTTCACGGATTTTTACTTATATGTAATAAACAAAATATACCTTAGATAAACTATCGAGACGGATTTTTACTCATATGTAATAAACAAAATATATCTTAAACAAAATATATCTTTTTCCACGAGAAAATTGCTCAAATTTATATAAAGTATAAATTCCTTTACAAATCTGTCTGCCAGCTGTACCAACAAAGACAGCACCCTCACAGATAGGATCGCCAACATAATCCATAGGCCCCAAAGGGAAATACATAACAACAGTAGATACAAAAGAGCGAAGAAAGCCCAATCTAATCATCCACAATAGGCAATAGATAAACTATCCAGCCCACCTCATTCAAATACATTAATAGAAGATATAGGACTCACAATGCCTCTATCCTTGTGGAAAATCGATAGCCTGCCAACCACCTCGCTTAAAGCCCTCTTTGAGAGGGCGTCTGCCTCACCATTGAAAGATCTGGAAATATGGTTAAATTTGACATCGGTGAAGGATCTTAGCAGTGCCATCGTTTTGTCCTTCCAGCTATTGTTATGGACTGTTTGGAGCTTGGATTTTTGGGAGATCCAGTCAATGATTATACGCGAATCACCAAGGATGTGGATATGACTAAGAGACCAGCAAGAGGCGAGATAGAGAGAGGCCCATAGGCCCAGGAGCTCGGCCTTATTGTTTGAGCCTTCTCCACAATTTAAGAACCACATGGTGGTCCTATTTGGGTGGGTTTTGAAGATACCCCCGGCCCCACAGCAACCTCCACTGGACTTCGCTGCGCCATAAACAAAATATATCTTAGATAAACTATCGAGACATAATATATGAGAAATTGCTTCATTTTATTGTAGGCAAGTTACATAAGTGGAATTAGTCCATTATTATTAAAAGAAAGGCATGGGATGGCAATTGTTTTTTGTATTTGTCTATTAGTGGGTGCATATCACAATGCGACAATATAGATAATGCAATTTTTTTCCCATAATGTTTATAATTTTTGTAGGTGTTTGACATTGGATCACTTATAAATTCGGAGAGTTGACCATGCATATCAGAGTTTAAGTTACAAGTTAATTTTGTAGTAAAGAAAATTAACATAAATTCGATAGGAATTTCATGTATAATAGAGAGTCACTTTCATGGATAGGGAATTATTTCGTTAGGATTTTTCTGATCTCTAAATATCTAAAAAATGAGCAAATTTTCAAATTGATTGAAACTCTATCTTCTTATATTTCCAAATTCAAATGGTTATAGAAAATTTACAGCGCGATTAGATGCCTTTGTATATGATGATGGAACATAATATATGAAAAGATGTCATGTCGAGAAAGTCAAATTATTATTTTATTACATTTATCAAACATTGATTTATGATGTTTTGTCATAGACTTATAATAAATATACATCATTGAGTGTGCAAGGAATGTGATACAAAACCAACATTGAATAACAAGATTTGAATATCATCTTTCAATGTTTCTAATTTAACAGATGTAAAGTTATCACATCAAGAGAAGTAAAGCCTACTTTAAATATATTTAAATAATATGTACAATATAAGATAATGTTAATAAACTAAAATGAAAGAAAAGTTAAGTTCTATAATATTACTTGGTGAAAAAAAGGCTTAACATAAATACAATTTAAACACATGATTTTTTAATCACCAAGAAAGATAATGCACAATGTGGTTTAATTGCATGTATTGATGTTGTTAATCATGTTATATTTATACTTTATAAACATTAATTACCTAGAAACTCGATTTTTTTAATGGTATTTTTAAGCTTGAAAAAAACAAAAAAAGATAAAAGGACATTCAATGGCTTTGTAGGTAAGTATAGGTGATGTTCTACATCAACAACCTTGCACTTAGAGCTTGATGATTATCGAATGTTTTTAATGGTACTTTTAAGCTTTAAAAAAAAAAAAAGGATAAAAGGACATTCAATGGCCTTGTAAGTAAGTATAGGTGATGTTCTACATCAACAACTTTTCACTTAGAGTTTGATAATTATCTATAGCCAAAAAAAAAGGGAGAAAAGGACATTCAATGGCCTTATAGGCAAGTATGGGGATGTTCTACATCAACAATTTTGCACTTAAAGATTGATGACTATCTCTAATTAAGTTGTCATTTCTATTAATTATGTGACATGTTGTTGATTTATTAGTCTAGAGAGGATGAGTAGACTTAAGGATAAGTCCATTTTCTAGTTAGATATGAGTAAGATCTGTAATGTTGTGTTCAATAACACACATTATGGACTCAACAATAGTGCATTTAATGTTATTTTTGGTGGGATGTAGACAATTGGATCTAAATTTACTCTAGATTTAATGACTTACATCCCCACAATAATAATATTAAGGGCATTGCTACAAATGCATATTAATAACCATGCTCAATATTGAACCAACACTTGGCATTTCAAAATAACAATAACAAATAAATACTTGAATATCATTACTATGTAAAAAAATAAAGTACGTACATATAAAAATATATTGTATATTGTCAAATTAAATTTTATAATGAATAAGTCCCTATGGTGTGCATCAATAGGTGATGGAGTGCACTATTATAAGTCCCTAGGGTGTACATCAATAAGTGATGGAGTGCACTATTAAGACACTCTAATGTGTGAGGTCACTAGATCCAAACCTCGACTTAACAACGTGTCGTGCTTGGGACATGTGTGGTTACACTTGGAACTTATAGTAGTAGAGTTCGAAATTAACCTGGTGTCACACAAGTATGAGCCTGCCCTAGTTAGCGATTTTGCTAGAAGGAAAAAAATAATAATTTATAGTGAATATATGTGTGTATGCGTGTGATATTAATGTTTGGGTGAGAAAAATGTTTCACATCCATGGCATAAGATTTTTTGATTCAACATGTTGTACCAAACCAATGTAATTCATCATTAAGATTAATGAATGAAGAAAATGTGATTTAAAATAAGAATTAATAAAAATAGTTAAAAGAAAAAAGCACAAATTGAAAATGTGATTTAAAATAAGAATTAATAGAAATAGTTAAAAGAAAAAAACACAAATTTAAAAGAATCTACAACTTACCATTTTTACAAAGATAAAAGATAAATTAATAAATAATAAATAAAGATATTAAATAATAATAATAAAATATATTAAAAAATTAATTATTAAGATAAATAAATAATAAATAAATGGTATATATTAATAAAAAAAAATTTTAACAATTAATTTTAATTTAATTTTGTTAATTCAATTTAGCTTGGTTATCCACATATGTGAGAATAGCATGTGTTTATTAGAATCAAAGAATATGCATAGACTATTAAAATAAGACTTACTACACTTTTTATTTTAAGACTTACTACACTTTTTATTTTAAGACTTACTACACTTTTTCATTGGGATTGTGTGTAGACAAAAATTTAACTAAAAGTTGGTAATTTTTTTCCCAATTTTTTTTATACATCTTATCATAAACAGGGATGATTTTAGGGGTTAAATTTCGCTATTGAGCTAATTTTCCATGTTTTTTTCCCAAAAAACAATTCGCCATTCTAAAAAATATTCACCCAAATTCTATAGGATAACATTATTTTACCTTAAAAATCACCAAAATTTTATACAAACTATATAAAACCCTTATAACTTTGAATATTTTTATAAAAATATGGACAAACATTTTATAATTGGAATATGAAGGATTAGTAAGATTTGTCAAGGTTTCTACATTTTAAAATAAATTTCCATCCTACACTAATTCTATTTCCATTCATTTTATTATTACATATATATTTATTTTGTAATTCTTTTAATTTATTAAATCAACATAATATTAAATGAAATTTATAATTATTTTGTATATATATATATATATATATATATATATATATATATATATTGGATTAAGTCTGATAAGGGGTAGTTTGTGGTTTCATAGAAGATAGGTATACTGGAGGTAACTTTAGTGATATTTATAAGGGATAGTGGCTTTCTTGCAAATATTATTTAGGCTCAAACCACATTTTGGTTAATTGGATAAGAGCTTGTCCTAAAGTAAGAGTTGGCTAAGAGCTCATCTCCCATTAAAGTAGAATTATACCTCCTTACTTACCAACAATATGTCATTTTAGATGATATGATTTTCTTTAAATAACAATGACGAATCAATCCATATTTACATAACACCACCTATAACAAGTGTTGCATGACAGCGTAGTCCCTACCGGGTTGAATTGGGAATAAATGCAGAGGTATGGAGGCCCAAAGTAACCATGATTCATTGATCTTGAAAGAGAGAGGGAACCGTTGATACCCATAGCATATCCGAAATTTGTCGATTCGACAGTTCGAGATATTTGGCATGAGGTAAGTTGATATATTCTTTGATTGGGATATGGTAACATCCCACTCTTGCGCGCATTGAGCGAACTTGTTCTTTGAGGACACTTGCTTGCAAGTGATCCGGATTGTTATAATATTGGTTGTTTGATTATGATTATGAGGCATTATCGATATGATGATATGCTATTTTGTGTATTTACATAGACAAGCCCTATCGACTAGGTTCTCCTAACTGTGCAGAACTTTGGACCTCGAGGATGCAGAGGCATCGATGAAACCCCTTGGACTCCGGATCAAGTCAGGGAGTGGACTATTGGGGTTTGATTGTTGTTGATATGACATATGTACATCTGATTAGATGTTATGATGATTGATTATTATTTATAACATGATTCATTGATGATGTAGGATGAAAATGGCTTGTCGACTAGACTCACATGTGGAGTAGAGGGGTCACACATGAAAACTAAATAATTTGAGGGAGAGGTGTGGACAACATCCCTACCACAACCTACTAGCACTCTCGCCATGGCTTGAACTGTAGTTTAATGATTACCCAGTTCAAGAATACCCACGATGCCGTGAGGGTAAACTGAAATAGTCACTCACAATGATTCTAAGGGGCGTTCAATAAGGAAGGGAAGTTATTCCTTATAGGCCCTTAGTCTCCCACAAGATCACCTGGTGGAGTATTGACTCCAGGGATTTTTGAAGTCTACCAAGTCAATCAAGAGGCAAGTGGCACCCTTGGAGCATGCAGTGCGTCCTGAAGGGCACGTCATGCAAGGAAAACATAAAGAGGCTAGTGGCACCCTTGGAGCACCTAGTGTGTCCTGAAGGGCACATCGCATTTTTAACAGGTAAGTGAATAAACCTAGACGACCTTAAAAAGAATGGTGTGACAAGTAATATTTAAAAACATTTTTTCCCTAATAAAAATGTCGCCCAACCTAGTGAATTATAATCTAGGTCTAAGTAACATATGTGGTAAAAAATAATAATCATAATTAAATTTGTAATGAGAAGGGGGTAAGAAATTCAATTAATTTATTAAAATCAAATTATATTGGGGGATTAAAATTTTAAAAGGGAAATGATTGTTTTATCTACATATGCTAATTAAATTTTTAATTAAAAAGAAAAAGGGGTAAAAGATTGTTTTTCTACACTTGCTAGATTGAGTTTTAGCTAAAAAGGGAACAGAGGGAAACTTAAAAGAAATAGGAAACTAAGGGGAAAAGGGGAAACATAAATAAAAAGATGAATTTCTAACTTAGTAAGGAATCTTGCCTTGGGAACTTGCTATTTTTGAACTCTACTAAGAATTTAGTAAGGTGTAAGTCATTTAAGATTTGTAAGGGAATATTGGGACACTAAGGAGCGTTTTTAGGAATGATTTTAGGTGGGTGAGGGAAATAGGAATAATTAAATATTTAATGAAATTAATTTTCTAGTGCAACTAGGGGGATGGGTGACATGTGTACGGGAGTGGATTTTTTCTGATTAAATTAATGAAAAATAAATTAAATGAGAATTTGGGAAATAAATCACTTAAAAACTCTATAAAAAGGATGGAGGAGGAGGAGTGTGGATCTTATCTTTATGCGTAATGTTATGCTGCTGAATTTTTGTCTTGACTGAACTTATCTTGTGGGAGTTGGGATACCCAGCTCGGGTAATGAGTGGTAGCTCGACCTTGCGAGGCGCGTTGGGTGCTAGTTGTTCTCTGGTATAGTGTGTGTGACCCCTTTGCAGCTCGGGGGATCAGGGGGAAGAAGAAAAACCATAGCGTTGGCTGGGAGGTACCGATGAGGTCACATCGGTTAGCAAGCGGGAGCTAGATGGAGTGCACGTGGGACATAAACTATAGAGCATTCACGTTGACTATGGTACGTCGGTTTAAATTGTTACTTGCAATGAAATTAAATTTACACATGTTATTTTCTCGGTGCTTGGTTTAAGATTTCATTTCCATGCACTGTCTTGCACCTGTTTTCATGTGATATTGTAATCCCCTTGCTTGTTGTTTTCTGAATGAATTTCCTTTGGAGAACCCAACTTCTTATTTCATTGACTTATTTGTGTGGGTTTTAATGATTATTATGAAGAGATTGTGCTTTATCTTCCGCCCTTATCCCTAGGTCATTAGTCCATGCCTGAGCAGTCGACTAGGAGCCGAATCGTCGGTTGCCACTTCGGTGTTTAAATACCTATAGATTGTAAGGCTCTTCTTTTCTGTGCATGGATGATGAGTGAAGGAAGATTTTTTCCCAACTATCTATCCCTTACTTATCCCTATGGTTGATTGATTCATGGCTGAATGATTGTATTTGTGCCTTCTTGTGATTAAGCATCTCTATGTATTGTTTATCATTTCTCTCTACGAACAACTTAATACTCTCTGTGTTTTTAATATCACCTCTGCGTTTTGGATGAAATTTTATTCTCTACAATTTTAATGACAATTCCAAGCTTTGTATTGGTAAAATCTCAGCATTATTAAAATGTGAATGACAACATTTTAATTTATATATTGACTACATTTTTACACTTGAACAACAACGAACTTATACTTGAATGCCTTCGTATTTTCTTTGTATTGGGTAGCATCTTTGTTGTGCCCTTGGTGGTGGTTATACTGTGTAAATGGGTAGCATCTTTGTTGTGCCCTTGGTGGTGGTTATATTGTGTAAATGGGGCATATTTGTTGTGTAATGGGTAACGTCCTTGATGTGTGAATGGTGGTTGTTCTATTACGTAATGGGGGAGTATTTGTTGTGTAAAGGGGTATCTTTTTTACTGCGCATTTGGTGGTGTTTGTATGGTGTAACTAGTGGTGCTTCAATGTCATATTTTCTCAACTCGTACTCAAGATTTTATTTGCATAATTGCCCAGTTCTTACTCACGGTTTTATTTACATAACACCCATTACTTACTCGAGATTTTAATGGCATAGTTTCCCAAAACTTACGCACAAATTCAATGGCACAATGCACGTTTCTTACTCTGCAAATTAATGGCATCAATCACCACCTTCACTCCACGATTTACCCAACAATTTGATTGGAAGGTCTCTGCATTTTTTTTAATAGGTTAAACTCAACATTTTAATATCGTGTGACTGCAAATTTATATCTTCTCTGTGAATCTGCATGCTCTGCGAGTTTATGTTTGTGAAATCATACAGGTGTCTACGAATTTATTCTTGTGTATGCAATTTTAAGTCTGTGTTTTTCATGGTGTCATTACCCAGCCATATCCTTACTAGACAACTTTACGAAGGGGTAGCAGTTTAAAATGTATGACAACAGTTTTATAACATGTATGACAACGATCTTATTATGTGTTGATTAGACAAAGATACCATTGTTATAGACAATGATTTTCCACTCATTATTGACAACGATATTAGCATTATTTTATTATTAGACATCATTATTTAGATAGTGATATCATTTTAGATGTATTAGACAATGATTTTATACACATAAAACATCCATTGAATGGACAACTAAATTAATATATGAACACCGAAGTTATATTATATATATACATTGAACATACAACATTGAATATTTATATCATAGACAGTGTTCAGCCTTAGCATATAGTTAATATACAACTCTCAGAATTAATAATTAGAGAACGTTGAATATATCATAATGTTGATCGACAACGATACCTATGGTGACTAGACAACGATTGCATTTATCTTATACCAGCAATATCCTATTTAATAGAAAACAATATTTAATAGAAGGTAATATCCTATATGCCAACAATATCATATTAACAAACAACAATATCCTATATCACAGCGATAATATTTCTAGTTTCAATGTTTCAATGTTCAATGTTTCAAGGTTTAGTTTGATTGCAATAATTTTATTTTCCAAGGGTGAACAAACTTCACGTAGCCTTTCTTCATAATTGAACTTCAATCATATATTTTAATATACACTTAATTACATTAACTTACATGTCTAAGTAGGTACATTAACTTACCTATCCTTTAAAGTGTAATGAACTTGAAGAAAATAAAGTAGATTGTTATACAAGGAAAATAACAATTTTTATTAATATTAAATGATATAAAGGTTTGAAAATTTAATTGATTGTATTAAAAACAATAGGATTATCATTTGTTGGATAGATTTGTAATTGTTGGATTAATAAGATTTGTTAGACATAATGGATTATTGGCGTAATAGTCTATTATCTTGCGCAAGCTTAATGGTCGAGGGATTAGTAGTTTTTTCAACTAAAACAATTAATAGTTAACAGTTAATTGGAGACTATGCGCCTTGCACCTTAAGTTCAGTTGTAAAGGGTGGTTGGTCGTATTCCTTTCACCATACAAGTTTCCTTGTAGGAACAAGAATCCTCCGGTCATTTGTGCATTTTGAAATTGAGTGATGTAATCTTGCGTCTTGTCGACTTGTTGCTTGGGTTTGTGGGTATCGTCTTCTTGTCAGTTAATTCGGTCTCCTAACGCATTGGATTTTTCTTCAGTCTTTGGTCCAGATAGGTTATGTTGCATCAGGGTTATTGTCACGCCTACCTCCTGGTGATGGAATGATTTCTGATGAGGGGATCATTGCACGCCCTCATGGATAGAGGCGAATGATAACTTGGTCGGAGTCTGTGCTTCCCGATGTGGGCGTTTGTTTGTTGTTGTTGATGCTAGTGTTGGGTTTGTAACACCTTAATGCATATGGATTGCATGCCATAGAGGTTTCTAGTTACTGGTCCTTGAGGTCGTTGTGTCAGGATTGTGGATGTTGTCCTTTAGCTTGTAGGTGTTGTCGTGTTTGTGTCGGGTGGGTAGTCGTTTCTATCTATCTTTGATTTCTACATGCTTTGCCTAGATGCTCGATGTGCTAGGTGTTGAGTCATTGTTTTTCATTGCCTGATTTGCATGTGTGGTGTTCATCATCAGTTTGTGTGGTTTAACTGTTTTCGTCGTTGCCTTCCTTCCTAAAAACAAAAAAAAAATCACTTTTTTCTTCGCTTGTAGTCGTAATGATTGGGGTCTTCACATATGGTATTTGAGTAGGTTCAACCCTGCGACTATGGACCTCCATGCTTTCCACTGTAGTAAATCGTTGAGTAATAACCTAGCGCTAATTAAAAATTTAACGTGTCCATGCGATGATCTCGATTAGAGGACGTCGTGGAGGTTCGCATCGTGGTGTCATGGAAAGAGGTGCAACGCCTCCAGAAGTGCTCGTTCCCTCAGAGTCTAACCCCCAAGGGGAAGAAAAATTCCTTGGGAGGGATTCGATTGTTGTAAGGGATGTTGATGGTCTGACAAGGTCCTTCTAGAGATTTTCAGAGGCCTTCATTCACCATATGTACTAAGATAAGGCCAAGGTGTCTGTGCCCCTGAGGGTCCACAGTGCGCCCAACTAGCACCGTTAGTATTCGCTGCGCACTTGAGAAGGTCAAATTTCTTGAGTTCTTTGGTGCCCCAGATAGTGCAGCCACCGATGGATGGTGGGAGAGTATGGCGATGTGCTTTGTGCTTCATGAATATACTTCCAACATGAAGGTCTGCATGGCGGTCTTCAACTGAAGGGGAGTGCTCTTCTATGGTCGAAGACGCTCCTACCGCTTTTGAACATGGTCGTCGAAGACATGTCATGGGAACTGTTCGAGGAACGGTTCCAGGAGAGGTATCTTTCTGAGGAATTCATTGAGAGTCATCTCAACGAGTTCAACGCCTTGCGACAGGGCGATCGCTTGATGCCCGAGTACAAGGCCCATTTTGGAGCTGCTTCGGTATGCTCCGCACCAAATTACCAAGAAACTTACGGTCAAAGAGTTCGTGTTGGGCCTTAATTTTATAATTCAACTTCTACTTCGGGTACCAGGAATACTAGACTGAAGAAAGTGCGTTGGATGGTGGGGAGCCACATTACCAGCGTGACTACTTAGAGGAGAGGACCGGAGCATTTGGATCAGCTGGACCCACTTCCATGGGAGTGTTGGGCAAGGCCCATCGGATTCTTGTAGTGGTGAATAACCACCAGGAAGAGCACCAATCGACTATTTTTGAGACGTTAGGTACCGTCACTGACCAAACCCTTAGTATTTTGATAGATCATGGTGCTACAGAGAGTTTCATTTCTGGTGCAGCACTAAAAATAATTAAGGTAAAGGAATTCGAGCAGGATGAGCTTAAATTTGTAGAAATGGCTTCAAGAGCCAAACAAAAGGTTGGAGGGAAGGTTACACATTGTACCCTTAACCTGGGAGAATTTGTCACTGAGTCCAACCTATACGTCACGATCTTGGGATCTTATGACGTCGTGATCGGTATGGACAGTTTGGAATTGCATGAGGCGATACTCAACTATAAGACAAAATGGTTGAGCTTGGTCGATGATGAGTGACATAGACACATGATTTGAGGTCGGGACCAGGGAGTTTCCCTGAGGTTCATCTCTTCCTTGCAGCTACGGAAGAGCATGCACAAGAGATGTAAGCTTTATGTGATCCTTGCATTAAACAAGAAGGGAGTAGCGGAAGGTATAGAACACCCTCCAGTGGTGAGAGAGTTTGTGGACGCCTTCCCTGAGGAGTTACCTAGGATACCGACGGAGAGGGAATTGGAATTTACCATAGACCTAAAACCGGGGACTGAACCGATAGCAAGAATGCCTTATCGGATGTCGACCCCGAAGTTACAGTAGTTGAGAATGCAACTGAAAGAGTTGTTGAACCTAGGACTTATACGTCCAAGTGTGTCACCATGGGGTGCAAATTTTATTTTCATACGAAGGAAGGCTAGGTTGTGGAGACTCTAAATTGACTAAAGTTAATTGAACAAGGTAACAATCAAGAACCAATATCTGTTGACAAGGATTGATGATATGTTTGATCGGATGAAGTGTGCGATGATGTTTTCAAGGATCGACTTCAAATCAGGGTATCACCAGTTACGGATCAAGGAGGATGAGGTCCCTAAGACCTCCTTTAAGATGAGTTTTGGACATTACGAGTTTACTGTTTTACCGTTGGGACTGACAAACACTCCATGGGTATTTATGAGTTTGATGAACGGGGTGTTCCGCGAATACTAGGACAAGTTCATCCAAGTATTCATTGACGATATGTGATTTACTATTGAATGTTGGAAGAGCATGATGAGCAGTTTCTCTTGGTACTACAGTGTCGACGAGAGAACAAATTGTATGGGAAATTGTTTAAATGCTCGTTTTATCAATCCAAGATTCACTACTTAGGGCATTTAATTTCTGATGAAGGTATCATTGTGGATCCAACAAGGGTCGAGGATATTATGGAATGTCCTACACCAAATAATGTCCCAGAAGTGCATAGCTTCATGGGTTTAGAGGAATACTATCGATGGTTGGTCGAGGGTTTTTTCGAAGATAGCAAATCCAATTGCGGAATTGCAGAAGAAGAACAAGAAGTTTGTCGGGACCGTGAAATGCACGAAAGCATTTCAGAGGCTCAAGGAGCTATTGACGAAAACACCATTACTATGTCCCTAACATGGACATGGACTTCTTGGTATGCACTGATGCATCCAAGGAGGAATTAGGTGGAGTCTTGATGCAAGACGGTCGAGTTATCGCTTACATATCGAGAAAGTTGAGAAGGTATGAGGAGAACTATGCGATGCATGATTTGGAGTTGTTAGCCATTGTTTATACCCTGAGAGTTTGGAGACACTACCTTATTGGATGGAAATTCGAACTAAAAATGGACCACTGTGGACTACAACAAATCTTTACGCAAAGCGACTTGAACGCACAACAACGACATTGGCCGTAATTTCCTAGCGAGTATGATTTCGAGATTACTTAAATAAAGGGAACAATGAACTCAGTGGTTGATGCGTTGAGTCAGATACCATTCATATTTTTGGTGATGCATCTTCATACAAATAGACATGAAAATATTCTAAATTTATAGCATGATGATGACTTGTACAAAGAGGTAAAGGATTTTATTGGACAAAACACCATGACGGTACCAAGATTTGAAGGATTTTCATTGGACGACGTTGGATTATTGAGATTTAAAAATCAAATCATACCACTGAATGATGAGTTGAGGAGCTTGATCCTAAATGAGGCTCACAGAGTAGTGTACATGGCTCACACAAGAGTCATGAAGATGAGGGCAGACCTTAAACCCTTATTCTTCTGGAAAGGAATGAAGGCAGACATAATCAACTACATGGCCAGATGTCTAGAATGTTAGCAGGTGAAGGCTGAACATAGACATCCAGTAGGATTACTACAACCACACGTTATTCCAGAATCGAAATGGGAGGTCATTTCGATGGATTTCATTGTTGTATTTCCACTGACGGCAAGGAGACACGACTTGATTTTTTGGTAGTCGACACTCTGATGAAGAGTGCTCATTTTATTCCTATGTGTACGATGTATCAGGCACCTGACATAGCTAGAGTTTTCATCAGTGAGATTGTAAGGCTACATGGCATGCCTAAGAGGATTATATCCGATCGAGGATCGGTGTTTACGAGATGATTTGGACTAGTTTCCAAGAGGCCTGGGGAACCCAACTTAACTTTAGTACTATGTATCACCCGGAGATAGACGGGCAGACTGAATGAAAAAAAAAAATCTTGGAAGACATGGTGTGCATGTATGTGATGGACCAACAAAAGCGTTGGGAAGAATTCTTTCCACTGGTATAATTCACATATAACAACAGTTACCAAAGCACCATTAAGATGGCACCTTTCGAGTTTCTTTATGGGCGACCATGTTGGATGCCTTTGAGTTGGGATCGGCTTGAGGATAGGTTCTTGGTGGGATCAGAAGTGATCCAAGAAATGGAATATTAAATGAAAATAATAAGACAAAGGATTAAAGAAGCGCAGGATCGATAGAAGAGTTATGCCGGTGCGCACTGTGTCGACCGTAGTTACGAAGTTGGCGATCGATTCTACTTGTGGGTAGAATCACATAAGAGTTTGATCAAGTTTGGAAAGGGTGCTAAAATTTCACCTAGGTTCATGGGAACTTTCGATATTGTGGAGAAGAAGGGGGGCTCGTGGACTATTGACTAGCCTTGCCTGATTCTTTGAGGTGTATGCTTGATGTTTTTATGTATCTATTTGAGACATTATATTAGTGACCCTACACATGTTTTGACTTGAGTACCTTGCAGGTATCGAATGAGGGTGCGCTCACGGCTGAGTCGATTCGCATCTTGGACCATCGCATTCGACAACTACGACATCGAATAATAGATTAGGTCAAGGTCTAGTGGGACATCTATAGTCTGCACTTAGAGACCTTGGAGGACGCATATGATATGTGCTAGCAGTTTCCATTTTGTTTATGGATAGACTTATGATACTGTGATACACTTTATTTTGACATTTATATACTGTGAAACTTCGGGATGAAGTTTAAAACAAGAGGGGGTGTATGTAACATCCCTCTCTTGCGCACATTGAGCAAACTTATTCTTTGAGGGCACTTTCTTTCAAGTGATCCAAATTGTTATACTATTGGTCGTTTGATTATGATTACGAGGCATTATGGATATGATGATATGTTATTTTTTGAATTTACATAGACAAGTGCTATTGACTGGGTTCTCCTGAGTGTGCATGACTTTTGACCTCGAGGATGCAGAGGCATCAATGAAACCCCTTGGACTCTGGATTGAGTCAGAGAGTGGACTATTGGGGTTTGATTGTTGTTGACATGATTCGTTGATGATGCAGGTTGACGATAGCTTGTCGATCAGACTCACATGTGGAGTAGAGGGGTCACATATGACAACCAGAGACTTTGAGGGAGAGGTGTGGACAACATCTCTGCCACATCCTACTAACACTCCCATCATGGTTTGAACTGTAGGTTAATGATTAATTAGTTCGATATGACCCATGACGCCATGAGGAAAAACTATGACAGTCGCTCACGATGATTCTAAAGGGAACACAACAAGGCAGGGGCCTTATTCCTTAGAGGCCCTTAGTCTCCCACAAGATCACCTAGCGGAGTATTCACCCCAGGTTTTTTTTATGTCTACCAAGTTAGTCAAGAGGCGAGTGGCACCCTTGGAGCATGCAGTGTGTCTTGAAGGGAACGTCGTGCAAGGAAAATGGAAAGAGGCGAGTGGCACCCTTGGATCACCTAGTGCGTCCTAAAGGGCACGTCATGTTTTTAACTGGTAAGTGAATAAACCTAGACTGACTTAAAATGAATGATGTGACAAGTAAGATTTAAAAACAATTTTTCCCTAATAAAAATGTTGCCCAGCCTAGTGAAATTAAAATCTAGGTCTAAGTAACACATGTGGTAAAAAATAATAATCATAATTAAACTTGTAACGAGAAGGGGGTAAGAAATTCAATTCATTTATTAAAATCAAATTATATTGGGTATTAAAATTTTAAAAGGGAAATGATTGTTTTATCTACATATGCTAATTAAATTTTTAATTAAAAAGACAAAGGGGTAAGAGGTTGTTTTTCTACACTTGCTAAATTGAGTTTTAGATAAAAAGACAAACAAGGAAAACTTAAAAAAAATAGGAAACTAAGGGAAAAAGGGGAAACATAAAGAAAAAGATGAATGTCTAACTTAGTAAGGAATCTTGCCTTGGGAACTTGATATTTTTGAACTCTACTAAGAACTTAGTAAGGTGTAAGTCCTTTAAGATTTGTAAGGGAATATTGGGACACCAAAGAGAATTTTTAGGAATGCTTTTAGGTGGGTAAGGGAAATAGGAATAAATAAATATTTAATGAAATTAATTTTCTAGTGCAAATAGGTGGATGGGTGACATGTGTACGGGGGAGTTTTTTTTCTTATTAAATTAATGAAAAATAAATTAAATGAGAATTTGGGAAAGAAATCACTTAAAAAATCTATAAAAAGGATGGAGGAGGAGCAGTATGGATCTCATCTTTATGCGTAACATTAGGCTGTTGAATGTTTGTCTTGACTGAACTTATCTTGTGGGAGTTAGGATACCCATCTCGGGTAATCAGTGGTAGCTTGACCTTGCCAGGTGAGATGGGTGCTAGTTGTTCTCTAATATAGTGTGTGTGGCCCCTTTGCAACTTGGGGGGCTGAGGGGGAAGAATATTACCCTTAGCGTTGGCTGGGAGGTACCAATGAGGTCACATTGGTCGGAAAGCGAGAGCTGGACGAAGCACGAGTGGGATATAAACTACAGATCATTTACGTTGGCAAAGGTACGCCAGTTTAAATTGTTACTTGCAATGAAATTAAATTTACACATGTTATTTTATTGGTGTTTGGTTTAATATTTCATTGCCATGCGATGTCTTGCACCTGTTTTCCTGTGGTATTGTAATCCCCTTGCTTGTTGTTTTCTGAATGGATTTCCTTTAGCGAACCCAACTTCTGATTTCATTGACTTATCTGTGTGGGTTTTAATGATTATTATGAAGACATTATGCTTTATCTTCCTCCCTTATCCCTAGGTCATCAGTCCATGCTCGAGAAGTCGATTAGGAGTCGAATCGACGATCGTCACTTCAGTGTTTAAAGACCTATAGATTGTAATGCCCTCCTTTTCTGTGCATGGATGATGAGCGAAGGAAGATTTTTTCCCAGCTATATATCCCTTACTTATCCCTGAAATTGATTGATTCATGGTTGAATGATTGTCTTTGTGCCTTCTTGTGATTAAGCATCTCTACGTATTGTGTATCATTTCTCTCTGTGAACAGCTTAATAATCTCTGCGTTTTTAATATCACCTCTGCATTTTGAATGGCATTTTATTCAATGTGATTTTAATGACAGTTCCCAGCTCTTGATTGGTAAAATATCAACGTTATTAAAATGTGAATGACAACGTTTTAATTCATATATTGACTGTTTTTTTACACTTGAACAACAACGAACTTATACTTGAATGACTTCGTATTTTCTTTGTATTGGGTAGCATCTTTGTTGTGCCCTTGGTGGTGTTTATACTATGTAAATGGGGCATATTTACTGTGTAAATGAGTAGCGTCTTTGTTGTTCCCTTAGTGGTGGTTATACTATGTAAATGGGGCGGGTTTGTTGTGTAATGTGTAGTGTCCTTGCTGTGCCAATGGTGGTGGTTCTATTGTGTAATGGGGGTGTATTTGTTGTGTAAAGGGGTAGTGTTTTTACTGTGCATTTGCTGGTGTTTCTATGGTGTAACTAGTTTCATTTCAATGGCATATTTGCTCAGTTCTTACTCACGATTTTATTTGCATAATTGCCCAGTTCTTACTCACAGTTTTATTTGCATAATGCCCATTACTTAATTGAGATTTTAATGGCATAATTTCCCAGTACTTACTCATGAATTTAATGGCACAATGTACGTTTCTTTCTCTACAAATTAATGGCATAAAGCACCGCATTCACTCCATGACTTACCCAACAGTTTGATTGGAAGGTCTCTGCATTTTTTTTAATAGGTTAAACTCAACATTTTAATATCGTGTGACTGCGAATTTATATCTTCTCTACGAATCGGCATGCTCTGCGAGTTTATGTTTGCGAAATCATACAAGTGTCTATGAATTTATTCTTGTGTCTGCAATTTTAGGTCTGCGTTTTTCATGGCATATTTACCCAGCCATATCCTTACTAGACAACTTTACGAAGGGGTAGTGGTTTAAAATGTATGACAACAATTTTATAACATGTATGACAACGATCTTTTTATGCGTTGATTAGATAGAGATACCATTGTTATAGACAATGATTTTCCACTCATTATTGACATCGATATTACCGTTATTTTATTATTAGATATCATTATTCAGATAGCGATATCATTTTAGATGTGTTAGACAACGATTTTATACACTTAAAACTTACATTGAATGGACAACTAAATTAATATATGAACACCGAAGTTATACTATATATATACATTGAACAAACAACGTTGAATATTTATATCATAGACAATGTTCATCCTTAGCATATAGTTAATATACAACTCTCGCAATTAATAATTAGACAACGTTGAATATATCATAATGTTGATCGGCAGTGATACATGTGGTGACTGGACAATGATTGCATTTATCTTATACCAGAAATATCCTATTTAATAGACAACAATATTTAATAGATGGAAATATCCTATATGCTAGCAATATAATATTAACAGACAACAATATCCTATATCATAGCGATAATATTTCTAGTTTCAATGTTTCAATATTCAATGTTTCAAGGTTCAGTTTGATTGCAATAATTTGCTTTTCCAAGGGTGAACAAACTTCATGTAACCTTTCTTCATAATTGAACTTCAATCAGATATTTTAACCTACACTTAATTACATTAAATAACATGTCTAAGTAGGTACATTAACTTACCTATCCTTTAAAGTGTAATGAACTTGAAGAAAAGAAAGTAGATTGTTATACAAGGAAAATAACAATTTTTATTAATATTAAATGATATAAAGGTTTGAAAATTTAATTGATTGTATTAAAAATAATAGGATTATCATTTTTTGGATAGAGTTATAATTTTTGGATTAATAGGATTTGTTAGACATAATGGATTATTGGCGTAATAGTTTATTATCTTGTACAAGCTTAATGGTCGAGGGACTAGTATTTTTTTCAACTAAAATAATTAATAGTTAACAGTTAATTGGCGACTATGTGCCTTGCGCCTTAAGTTGAGTTGTAAAGGGTAGCTGGTCATATTCATTTCACCATACAGGTTTCCTTGTAGGAACAAGAATCCTCTAGTCATTTGCGCATTTTGAAATCGAGTGATGTCATCTTGCATCTTGTCGACTTGTTGCTTGGGTTTGTGAGTATCGTCTTCTTGTCAGTTAATTTGGTCTCCTAGTGCATTGGATTTTTCTTCAGTCTTTGGTCCAGATAGGTTATGTTGCATCAGGGTTATTGTCATGCCTACTGCCTGGTGACGACATGATTCCTGATGAGGGGATCATTGCGCACTCTCATGGATAGAGGTGAATGATAACTTGGTCGAAGTTTGTGCTTCTCGATGTGGGCGTTCATTCATTGTTGTTGATGTTGGTGATGGGTTTGTAACGCCTTAATGCATATGGGTTGCGCACCATAGTTGTTTCTAGTTACTGGTCTTCAAGGCCATTGCGTCAAGATTGTGGATCTTGTCCTTTAGCTTGTAGGCGTTGTCGTGTTTGTGTCGGGCGGGTAGTCGTTTACATTTGTCTTTGATTCTGCATGTTTCTCCCAGTTGCTCGATGTGCTAGGTGTTGAGTCATTGTTGTCTATTTCCTGATCTGCATGCATGGTTTTCATTGTCAGGTTATGTGGTTTAACTGTTGTTGTCATTGCCTTCCTGCCTAAAAACAAAAACAAAATGCACTATTTGCTTCGCTTGTAGTCGTAACGATTGGGGTCTTCACAGATTTCCTTTTTCGGTTTTATCGAATTTATGTTAGCATATGTGACATGAAATTCCATATTCTCAGCATTTAATGTAAGGGGTTCTTAATAATAAGGTTTTCTCTACAATATCATAGTTTCAGCTACCAATTCTGATTTGAAAGTGTTGAAATGGTAGGGTTGATGAGGTGGGTTTTAATGGCTTTAATGACTATCCAGTTATTTTACATTGGCATGGCTTGGAATGGCCAATTCAATGACAAAGTCTCGTGCAATGTGTGTCTTTTTATAGTTCTTCTAAGATGTAAATTTAAGTTGAATTTGTGATAATATAATATAGAGGAAGTATCTCGTTGGCTGAGTCGTAAATTTAATAAGTGATGTAGAAATGATTGAAAAAATTGTTAAAATAAAGCAAGGTATGAATTACACTCATTTGAAGTAGTATAAAAAATGAAGATGTGCCCTTGACAGATGATTAAGAATGCAACAATTTACGCAGATCATAGATCTTGTTTTTACTCATAGTAAGAACAGAGGAAAAAACCATAACTGAATGGACTTCTGATGTATTAAGATCATAATAGATGTATTACTAAATTGTAATTATTCAATCTTGAAGAAGTAAAGAAGGAAGCTAATATGAAGAGGAAATGGAAACACATGGAAAACACATAACTCAAATTAAATGAGGCTTAGAATCTTTGTCTTCTCTTGTATTAATATTCAATAAGTTCTATGTTTTACATTTAGCTAGAGGAAGCCCGAAAAATATGTAAGATATATGTATTTATACTAAAATTGTCTTAACTAGAAGTAGTTAGAATTTCCACAATATCTTCTCTAAATATAGAATACAATCCAAATTGAAAAACAAAATGCATAATTTTCTAAGTTATGGCTTGATTTGCTGGCGCTTCATAAGCTCCTTTATTTTCTCCAATATGTGCTTTCTTTCATATGTTCATTGAACTGGGTACACATTTCCATCAATGTTATGACAAATATCAAAATTTCAATGCTCTTGTTCAATTCGAAGGAAAATACCTTCTTGTCTACTAGTGGTAGCTTCTCCTGGATATTCATTACTGCATGGGTTGTAATTTGGTGTTGCAAACTAGGTTTTACCAACAACTCATTTATCTTGAGCAAACCAATCTAGTTCATCTTTTGGATGATAGATTGTATACTTTCCTTATTCTTTCTAGAGATTTATTTATTCTTTTCTATGTCAATTTGCTCGAGTGTCTCAGAGATATAATTACCTTTGAATTCAACCAATTCTATCTCTAAAACAAACACAGTATTCAAACAAGCCTCCTTTTTCTCCCTAGCAAACTTCTTACTTTCTTCTAGGTATGTCTCCCAAACTTTCAAGGCCATTTCACCTTTCACCTGTTCATATTGTGAAAAAGGGGCGAGACCAAGAATACTGTCTTTCTTCCTGCATATAATGAATTCCTGAAATTTGGATTTGGCCATACATGCATCATCTTCTTTCTCATAAAAACTTTTTAGAGAATTATTTATTTCCTTATAGTATTTTTGAATAGTATATATTTTTTGATATAGATCCTGCTGGAAAGCTTTCAACTTTTCATTAATTTCATATGTATGTTTTTGGAATGTAGTATTATATGTCTTTGTCTTTTCCAGTGAATCTATTCTAGTCTACAACTTTTGTATTGAACTATCGCGTTGAGTAATCATGGAATTACTAATCTGTAAATTCTGGACACTCATCTCCAGTTTTTCTTGTAGTTGCTTCATCTATTGTTGATAAGACAACCTAATTTTCTCTATGTCATAATTTATTATGCTCTTGATAACTTGTTATGTGCTTTACATTTCATTATGCAACTGTTCAACCAAGAGAGAAATTTCTTGCAGTTGCTTTGTAAGATTTCCCACTAACCATTGGTTGGCAGTGGAAAAGGCTCCTAGTGAATCCACAACATATTTGGAAACTTCAGGGTCATTTTTTTCATGTCCATCATATACTATTCTGTGTCTCTTGGTGGTCACTCCTTCCTTCTGGTGAGATTATTTTCTGATGATAGATTTTCTTTTCTTATTGAAAAATAAACTTGATGGGGGCATCTCTTCAGGAAATATGGGAGTGAGTTCGTCTAGATGGATGACTTCAGAGCTGGGAACCTCAAAACTAGTTGATAAAGGATTTACTGAGGGAATAGGGGAAATAAGTGCGTAGATGTTTATGGACTAGTAACACTGGGAGTAACATTGGAAGTAACTGGTGATGAAGGGGGGAAAGCATGACCATGTTTCATGAATGATTCAAGGGAAGCTAATAAATGTTGATCATTTAGGCCTAGCATTGATGCTTTTATATGTTTAAATAATGCATCTTTATTTCTCAGTACATCTTCACTTTTGTCCTCAGTAGTGCTACTTGGCTGGGGTTCTGTGTATCTAGTTTCATGTGAATATGGAATGGTCTTTGACTCTCCTTGCAAAATATTAGGAAATTTGTTCCTTATGTGCTTTTGAAAGCTGAGGAAACCAACCTGTTGGTCTCGAGGCAGAGTCTGAAATTTATTTTCAACTTCTTCATAGGATCTAGCTCCTCGAAAAACAATGTCATAAGGGGAGTCTTCGTGTATATATATTTTCATGTTGAACTGGGCCAAATGATTCTCTACCATCCTATAAGGATCATGTCTTTCAAATTCAATGTCAACTAATTTGAAATCTTCCAAGGTTGCAGCCTCAAATTTTGAATGACCAAAATATAACAATGTAAACATGCCAACCTGTATGGGAAAAGTTGGCCATACCTTTTTATGAGCCACTTTCAAGTCTTTGGTGATTCCTCCTACCACTTTTTGGTATGCCACTTCTCTGCAGACCATCCTATTGAGAAATAATTATGGATGGGCATGGGGAGAAATGAAGCAACTCAACACTCTGATGTAAGAGAAGTTTTGTTCAATGTACCAATCTGCAATTGTGCCTAAGTTCCCCATAATGTGCTCTAAAATCCTGGGCGAAGGGTGACCATAGATAGCTACATGAATGGGTACCACTACATTGTGATAGATCTCATAAAAAAATCCTTTAACATTTTCTTCCTATAGTTTGGAGTGGTAGAAATGTATAGGCTTGGAGCTAGCTGGGGTATAGCTCCAATTCATCAGGGGAAATGGAATCATGAAGCAAATGGCATCCATGATGTAGGTAGACATGTAAAAAGGATATTTTTTCCCTCTTGATTTCAATTATTTGTACTTGACAACCTCCTTAGCTAGGTTACCCGACAACACTTTTTCACAGTTGAAAGAATAGCCTTCGGCCACTTCATTGATTATAGACACCCATTCAACTATGAAATGTGCAAGGTTTTTCCTTCCAAATAACCGGAAGATCATCATGACAATGTATAAAATGTGAGCATCTAAATATGTTGTGGAATATATACCATGAGCGCCGGATTTAAACTTGGCTGGATTTCCCCACAAGGTCTTGATTATGTCATGACCAATTCTGCCATATTGAGTGCATTCTCTCCTTTAAAAATCTAGAATAACTGATGCATTATACGTGTATTTGGGTGTGGAAGATATTTTATACATTACTTGTATTTCCTCTGGATGAAAGGAGCCAACATAGGTGTTCTAGTAAGTGATAATGCTTCTGGTTTGAATGTCAATGTGCTCGAGAGCCCAACTTAACATGTCATTGTAGGGTATTATCTTTGGTTGAGCATCAATCCTGTGTAGTTGAGACTGAGCTACCAACCTGAGATTGGTTGAGAACGAATCGTCTTCTTCTTCCACTGAATCATCTGGAAAGAGAATAATCTCATGTTCCAAGAAATCTTAGACCTGTTTGCAAGACTTGTTGGCACATTTAATTCACAAAGTGGTATCCAAGAGAATATCTATGTTTGGGTTGGAATCATCTGTTGATGCATCTTGCTTCTTCCCTGGTTTGCATGGCACCATAATTCTCAGAGAAATGAAATTAACCTTACTGTGATATTAGAAGTCTGTAAGCTCTCAATTACTGAATGAAAAACTCTAATCGCAAATGGTAGAATGACTTCAGATTCGAAATGTGTTTATTCATAAAGTCTATCAATATTCGTATTGATCTACTAACAAGGTGATTATTAAAAATCTATGGAATTTATTAACTGGAGATTGCGATATTTAACCAAATGTTTAACTTTAGCCAATTATAAATGTGATTAATACTTTGGCGGTTTGACTTTCGCAGGTTTTGAATGTAAGATGACATAAATCTCCGTAAGGAAGAATTGCAGGAGAAACTAATCACTAACTAATCACTTTTATGTTTTAACTAATCGTGATTTACAAATCCTTTAATCTTAAGTACTTTGGAACTTTGGTATTCAGGGGTTTTGAATGAAGGATGATAGAAATCCTCCGAAGGCAGAATTCCTGGAGTAAACATTCAAACTGTTATAGGTATTTTGGGGCTTCGGAAACTTGAAGCTCTCAGAGTTCATTTTCTTAAATGCACAGCTCGTTCTTTGAAACTTTGGCATTTGGGAGTTTTGGATGTAGCAGAACATAAATATCCTGAAGGCCAAATTTGCAGAGTGATTAGTTAATAGTTAATAATGATTAATTCAAATTGTTAAATGTTTTATTAGCTTTTTGAAGAATTTATTTGTTATGATATCAAATGCTTCGACACTTTGATAGTTCGGCGGCCCTGAAAGAATTCTTTGTGTAACATCCATCTCTTGCGTGTACTGAGTGAACTTATTATTTGAGGACACTTGCATGCAAGTGATCCAGGTTATTATACTATTGGTCATTTTGATTATGATTATGAGATATTATGGATTTGATGATATGTTATTTTGTTGTATTTACATAGACAGGTGCTATTGACTGGGTTCTCCTAAGTGTGCAGGACTTTGGACATTGAGGATTCAGAGGCATCGATGAAACCCCTTGAACTCTGGATCGAGTCAGGGAGTGGACTGCTAGGTTTGAACGTTGTTGATGTGACATATGTACATATGATTAGATGTTATGATGATTGATTATTATTGCTGACATGATTCATTGATGGATGTAGGTTGATGATAGCTTGCCCACCAGACTCACATGTGGAGTATAGGGGTCAAGCAGGACAACCAAAGACATTGAGGGAGAGGTGTGGCAATAGCCCTGTCACATCCTACTAGCACTCCCTCTGTGGCTTGAACTATAGGTTAATGATTACCTAGTTCAAGAAGACCCACGATGTCATGAGAAAAGATCGTGACAGCCACTCACGATGATTCTAAGGGGCACGCAATAAGGTAGGGGCCTTATTCCTTAGAGGCCCTTAGTCTCCCGCAAGACCACCTGGCGGAGTATTGACTCCAGGGGTTTAGCGTCTACCAAATTCAGTCAAGAGGTGAGTGGCACGCTTGGAGCATGTACTATGTCTTGAAGGGCACGCCGTGCAAGGAAAACAGAAAGAGGCGAGTGGCACCCTTGGAGCACCTAGTGCATCCTGAAGGGAACTTCACGATTTTAAATGGAAAGTGAATAAAACTGGTTGGCCTTAAAATGAATGATGTGATAAGTAAGGTTTTAAAACAATTTTTCCAAAAAACAAATGTCACCCAACCTAGTGAAATTAAAACTTAGCTCTAAGTAGAACATGTGGTCAAAAAAATAATAATAAATAAACATGTAACAAGAAGGGGAGTAAGAAATTCAATCTCATTTATTAAAGTCAAAATTATAATGGAGGATTAAATTTTTAAAAAGGGGTAATGGTTGTTTTTATCTACATTTGCTAATTTAATTTTTAGTTAAAAAGAAAAGAGGGTAAATGGTTGTTTTTATCTACATTTGCT
Source organism: Picea engelmannii (assembly GCA_009831015.1). Lineage (NCBI taxonomy): Eukaryota > Viridiplantae > Streptophyta > Pinopsida > Pinales > Pinaceae > Picea > Picea engelmannii. Next base: position 639,211 of record ML790883.1, on the reverse strand, counting down.
AATTTAATTTTTAGCTAAAAAGAAAATAGGGTAAATGGTTGTTTTTATCTACAGTTGCTAAATTAATTTTTAATTTAAAAGGAAAAAGGGTAAATGGTTATTTTATCTACGCTTGCTAAATTGATTTTTAGTTAAATACGAAAAAGGGGGGAAATTAAAAGAAAAAGGAAACTTAAAGAAAAGGGGAAACGTAAAGAAAAAGTTGAATGTCTAACTTAGTAAGGAATCTTGCATTTGGAACTTTCTAATTATGAACTCAACTAGGAATTAAGTAAGGCGTAAGTCATTTAAGAAGTGTAAGGGAATTTTGGGACACTGAGGAGCATTTTAGGAATTCTCTTAGGTGGATGAGGGAAATAGGAACATTTAATTAATTAATAAAATTGATTGTCTGGTGCAAATAGGGGATCGGGTGACATGTGTATGGGGGAGGTTTTTCGAAATTAATTAACTGAAAAAGGAATTTAATGAGAATTTGGGAAACTAAGTACTTAAAAACTCTATAAGAAGGATGGAGGAGGAGGACTATGGATCTCATCTTTTTGCGTAATGTTACGTTGCTGAAATTTTATCTTGACCGAACTTTCTCTTGTGGGAGTTGGGATACCCAGCTCAGGTAACGAGTGGTAGCTCGACCTTGCGAGGCAAGCTGGGTGCTAGTGTTAGCGATAAAAAACGCACTGACATTTTTTAAAGAACAATGCCTAATCTTGTAGGGAAAATTTTGATAGCTTCCCTAGCTCCAAATGCAGATTTGAAAGCGCCATTGGAAATCTTAGGATTTGTAGATGTCGATCGACTATTTAAGCATGAAAAACAGACTCTCCATGACTTAGAAATTTGATTTTGAACAAATCTGCGCTTTCACGAGCACAGAAGGCATAATTATAACTAGTTAGCTGGTGAAAGCTCCGCCTTTCACCAGCTAAGGAGCGGATTTTCAGGTAAATTAGATGGTGAAAGCCTGTCACGGCCAGAATAGCCAAATTTTCTCTCAGATCAGGATTATTTTGGTTTGAATGGTTTGAAATCTTCTTCAATAAGCTGGTTATGAATTATCAAATAAAAATCTAAAGGCCATTCTTGGAGATGAAAGTCAAAAGGGAATTTTTTGACTAGATTTGGTCATTTTCAAGGGAAAATTGATAGGGATCAAATGACACATCACCCAATTCGAATTTATCTTTGGAGGACCAAATCAAATATCCTTGGGAGGCTAAAAATGCACTTCATCAACAATCTTCTATTTTTAGAAATCATTAAATAGGACCTTTCCTATTTTGTTTTGATTTTCCATTCTAGATCCATTTTTATAGGATCTCATCCTACACTTGTTATATCTGTTTTGG